>JABUQX010122549.1:0-5000 GCA_015478945.1 Trachelipus rathkii | reverse complement strand
CATAGTTGAGCGAGGGGCCGAAGAGATTAGCCTTTTCAGTTTGAGAATTAGCAACACAATGATCAGATCGAATAAGAGAATAAGAGAAGGAAAGGCAGATTTACAGAAGTTACTAGAGATGAAAGATTTGTCAGTAAAAGAACCAAGGAGGTTAGCGCACTTTCCTTTGATGAAAGCCAGCTTTGCTCGTCGAAGAGTATCCCTGCAACGATTTCTAGCTGAATGAAAATTAGCGGGAGGGATAGGAGAACGAGAATTTTTCCACACCCGACAGGCACTGTCTCTAGCCTGAATAACCAGAGAATAAGCACGATCGAACCATGGATTATGAGGAAAGAAAGATTTAGTTTTAGAAGGAATGAATGAGGAAAGAAAAATTTAGCTGAAGAAGGAATGAACCTGCTCATCCCATCAACGATTACAGCTCCCTCCTTATCTTTTAAATCTTTATACATCCATCATTATTCCTTATTGAGGTAGCCAATTTCCTATCATCTGCAAACTTGGAAACCTTACATTTAAGTCCCTGGTCTAATTATTTTATACATGTATGAGGAACAGCCACTTGACCTAAGAAATTGTTACGGACCACAAACATGTCTCCTCATTTCCATTAATAAATGCTTTTCATTTTCATTGATTAACTATTATTATATTATTATTATTATTATTATTATTATTATTATTATTATTATTATTATTGAGACTTAAGGAATCAAAAATTTTGATCGCTAAAATAATTTCGGGAAGTTGAACCCCCTGACCCTCCTGTCTACAGTCTATATATATATATATATATATATATATATATATATATATATATATATAAATATATATATATATATATATATATATATATATATATATCTATATATATATATATATATATATATATATATATATATATATATATATATATATATATATATATAGGCAAGTAAGACAGGGTTGTGTTATGTCTCCTTGGTTATTCAATTTGTATATGGATGCGGTTATGGAAAGAATTTGAGGTGGGGATGGCAGGAAATGGTGTTAGAGACTGGTGGAGAATGGAGATGAGTGGAGGGTGCCCCTACCTACTATATGCGGATGATTTGGTTCTGTGTGAAGAAGAGGATTTGAGAGGATTGGTAGAGATTTGGCAGGGTGTGTGTAAGGAGGGGCTTGAAAGTAAACGTGGATAAGCGTAAGGTTTGTAAGTGGGATATCCTCAGTGTGAAGTTATGTTAGATGGTGGTAGCTGGAACAAGTGTCTGGGTTCAAATATTTAGGGTATATGTATATATAAGGGAACGGACGATGCAGAGTGTAGTAGGAAAGTTGTGTATGGCAGGAAGGTGGCTGGTGCAATTAAATCGTTGGTGAATGTAAAGGGACTAAGTCTTGAGTGTGCTAGGGTTTTACATGAGGGGTATGTTGTTACCTGTGTTATTGTATAGTAGTGAGACTATGGTCTGGAATAAGAGGTATAGATCAAAAAGTTCAATGTGTTCAGATGGACAATCTTAGGGTGCTAGGAGTGGGAAGAATTGATAAAGAGAATGAACGTATTAGAGAGAGGTGTGGTGTGAAGAAAGGGGTAAATGAGAGAATAAATGAAAGTATGTTGAGATGGTTTGGTCATATGGAAAGGATGAATGATAGTCGGTTGGTTAAGCGGATGTATAGTGGCGAGTGTGTTGGGAACCGACCGGCTGGGAGACCGAAGAAAAAGTGGATTGAGTCAGTAAACGAATGTTTGAAGGAGAGAAATGTGAGCTTGGTAGAGGCGAGAAGAAAGGTGTATAACAGGAGTGAATGGCGGGGGATTGTGAGGGGGTATGGTTGTGGCCCACCTGGGCTGAGGTTACTGCACTTTGACGATCTACCATGATGAGGGTCCATCGCATATCTATATGAAGCTTTAGGGTGGATTTTCTGACTGCGATGGGTTCCCACTAATTAATGGTACTGAGGGGGCGGTAAGGCTGGACTTTCTTTTCGACTTGTGTCATGTTCTTCTACTGCTTTTCTTTTCCGATGCCCGTCGCGCACCTTACTCCCATTCTTGGGAAAATATAAGGAAGATGAAGAAGAAGAAGAAGAAAATATATATATATATATATATATATATATATATATATATATATATATATATATATATATATATATATATATATATATATATATATATATATATATATATATATATATATAGAGAGAGAGAGAGAGAGAGAAATTTTTAAAATTTTTTTCAATTAATCGTCATCGTCATCGGCAAAATTTGCTCTAATCGTCATCGTCATCGGCAAAAAATTCATAATCGTCCATCACTAATATATATATATATATATATATATATATATATATATATATATATATATATATATAAATATATATATATATATATATATATATATATATATATATATGTCGGTGCACTGTGTGGTCCGCTCTCAGTGTAGTGCGGTGCGGTGCGCATGCCAAATGAGATGGTGTGGTGCAGTGCTCAAAAATCTGGTGCTCGGCCAACACTAGTCTGGAGTGAGCAATGTTACTGCTGATAAATAATAATAATAATAATAATAATAACAATAAAGAGCATTTAACTAGTAGACTAGAATTAAGAAAGTTGAAATTAACACTAAAGAAATTAAACATAAGATATTACTATCTTTCAATTAATTAGCCTTCAGTCTCAGTTGAATTTTATCCTTCATTTTTAAATTTTTTTTATAAAACCCAGATGTGGGATTTTTGGTGGTTTTTTTCAATGTGGGGTTTATTGAAAAAACCCATTGGGGACAACCCAGTTGTCCCAATCGTGCCAACTCTTATATATATATATATATATATATATATATATATATATATATATATATATATATATATATATATATATATATATATATATATATATATATATATATATATATATATATATATATATATATATATATATATATATATGGTATTTATTTTTATATATTTTAGTGTGGGAATACTAGGGAGAGGCAGAGCTTTCTGAACACAACCTATGGTTAAGAAAGACTAGAAAGAAGGACCTACTCTATTTCACCTTTCTTCATGTAAACACATTGGAAGATGATGATGATGATGACAGGGCTTGTAGCGGTACACTTTTTTCACTTTTTTACACGTTTTTTAGCTTAGTCATTTTTTTTCTCTTTTTTAAGCAATTTTACACTTTTCTTCACTCTTTTGGGGCAAGTAGGTTACTTGGAGATATCTTTTTCTTCTGTTTTACCTGTGACTGAATTAAAAATGTGGTTTAACTATAAAACAGTTTATTGAACTCAAGAACTGGAAAACATAGGTAAATAATTTGTTTAAATTTTTAATTTTCAGGTTGTTTAAAATAATTTTAAATAATAATTGAATAAAGATTTTGAAATTTGAAATTTTTGAAGATGGGAAGATGTAAGTTTCAAATGTCTTGGTTGGATAGAACTGATCCTCAAGGCTCAAAATTAGTGAGTGGAGAAAGACTACCATGAAAGCAGAGCTTAACTTTGTTATATCTAGCGCACATATCTTTACGAGTGTCACAGGCTTCCAAAAAGAAGAACCATTAATTCATCTCTTGCATTCTGTTTTGTCATCATTGGTTATGAAACTGTTGGGAAGGATTTGCAAGTCAGAAATTCTCAAAGATCTTGATTAAAAAAAATTGACGCTGCTTTTTTTAATACTGAATACTGCCATTGAAAGAAATCCAGTTTTCTGATGAGGTATTAAGAAACTTGGAAAATGTTTGTGAAAAAGGACAAAACGTTTTCTGTCTGCAAGCACAAAAACATTTTGTTGAATCTGTTAAGCATGTTGTGAACAAATCATCTGTGTCGAGCTCTCTGTTGAAAAAATTTACATGTCCCTAAAGAAAGATTTTCCAAAGAAAGCTGCCAAAATATAGTTGAGATTGCTAGGGTCATGCCATGGAAAATCCATACAGACATACTCTTAGATGAGTGGAAACTAATACAATTGGAAAAAAGCTGAACCAGAGTCCGAAAAAAAATCTATTGATCTGTATTGGGCTCAGTTTTTAATAAAACCGATCCACTTCAAGATTTCCAGCAGTTGAAAGAGTAGTAAAAGCTTCACTGTCACTGTGTCACATGGTAATGCAGATGTGGAAAGAGCATTTTTCCACATCAGGCAGAACTCTTACAAGTACCAGGTCATCTATGTCAGAGAGAGCTTTAAATGCTTTAATCACTGTTAAAAGTGCTCTTAAAACGTATGATAACAAATCTTGCCTTATTTCTCTAACTCCAGAGCTCCTTTCCATGGGACGTTTAATATATAAACAATACATTGCTTACTTGGATAGAGAGAGAGAAAAAAGACTCATAGATGAAGCTGCAAAGGCTGAACAAGACCAAAAAATTGCTGAAGAGGAAAACAAAAAACAACTTGACCAAAAGAGGAAAAAAAAATTCTGATGATGAACAAATGCTGAAGAAGCTACGAAAAGAAGAGGCAGAGCAAAGTAGAAGTGGAGGCAAACTGTTATTGGAAGCTAATGAAAGATTGAAGAGAGCTTTAAAGGAAAAAGATTTTAGTGAAGCAAGCTTGGCCCAAGCGATGCTGGAAGGTGTCACTAATGTTCAGAAAGAGGCATCTGAAAAAAGACGTAGTGTGGAAAATTTACAGGTTGTTGTTGAAAAACGAAAAAAGTCTCATTTCAGACTTTTTCAAAAAAGTTTAATTACCCTTAATTTTTATAATTATTAGCTTGTTTCTTCTGTAACCAAATACAGTAAGTGTATTTTCAAGTATAGTATTATTCCATTTTCTTTACATTATGACTAGTGATGCACCGATACCGTGGTATCGGTCGATTTTTGAGGTATCGGTATCGGGAATTTTGAGAGTAGTAGTATCGGTATCGGTAAAATTTTGCCGATACCACACATTTTGCGTCTTTAAATTGATTTCGATATATATATATATATATATATATATATTTATATACATTTAAATATATATAGGGTTCT
>JABUQX010122548.1:30000-31126 GCA_015478945.1 Trachelipus rathkii | reverse complement strand
CTAATTTTAATTTAATTTAACTTTAATTATTTTTTATTTTTATTTTTGCCTTTTTTTTTTTTCCCCAAAAGTATTGAAAAGATATAAGGAAAACGTTTATTTTTTATGAGTATCATGTTTAAATTAAGTTTTGAAACGTACGATTATAATATATTTTTTGGAGTTATTTATTAAAATTAATAATTTAATTTTTTTTTTTAGTTCTTGCATTACAATGTACGCTAAATTCAAAAATAGATTAAAGTTTTTATGTAAGATATAAGTTGTTTTTTTTTTTTAGAACAGGGGGGCACCTAATCTGGAGACTGGCATATATATATATATATATATATATATTATATATAATATATATTATATATATATATATATATAATATTATACTATAATTATATATATATATATATAATATATATATATATATATATATACTATATTATATATCAGTTCTATATATATAAATCCGTTATACTAATGCGTCGGGCGGTGACGTTGGCCACTTTAGGTTTAACTTCGTCTCCCCACTTCCCCTAATACACTTTTTGGATTTTTTTCCTGAAAATCAGGCCCCATAGTAGGTCATAAGCACACAAAAAAAAAATAATAATGTAATTCAAATAATTCATAGTTTTATTAAAGTTTTAAATAAAATCTTTATACTCAGTCGAAGGGGTGAATCGGACCCCCATTGTGGGGTGAATTGGGCCATTTTTTTAAATTCCTCTTATGTATAAAATTCAATTTATATTTTGATTTTTACTTAATATAAGAAATTGTTTATTATATTAAAATTAGTAATAAGTAATTAAAATTTAATATGATAAATAAAATAAAGAAATAAAAATGTGGTGGCCCCAATTCACCCCATTCGTGGGAAAAATTTTGACACTTTTTTGGAATTTACATATTTTCCATATAAATTTCATATTTTATATGTTAATTTTTACTTAATATAAGTAACTGTTTATTATATTAAGTTAGCTATACGTAAAAAAATGTCAATAATAATAGGTTACATAAAATAAGAATAACAATGGTTGTAGCCCAATTCACCCCATCATCAATTTTTATTGGGGGGATGAATCGGGCCAAGTTAGGCCCAGCGATTTAACACTATGCCACTGTTTTG
>JABUQX010122548.1:2500-20000 GCA_015478945.1 Trachelipus rathkii | reverse complement strand
ATAGTAATAACATATACTGTAAGGATATAATAAATTAAGAACCTAAGGAAAAACGGAATCTTCCAGTACTTCTCAAGAAAATGCTTATGACCCTCATCTTGTTATTCATTGAGAGAAAATGTTTTTAGCCTAAACCTGCAACATCTACAGTTCAAAATTTATCTGAAAGTTTGAGTAACTTTGTTGTCTTTGTATTTATTATGTGGTATTTAAACTAAATGATAGTTAATTATTGCTAAATCTGATTTAAATACCTATCTCTTATAATTTAAAAAAGAGATGTTCGTGTAATTAACAATGAACTATGATTAAAATCTTTTATTTTATTAACAAGATAAGAAAATTACATCTTTATTTTAATCGCGCTTTGACGGTAATCTCAAAAGATGATTATGGAAAGTTGAAAAAGTAGCTCTAATTTTTTACTTTGTTCGATTTTTTTTAATAAAATTTGTTTAAATGAAGGTATAATTTGGAACGAGTTAGAAGACATATGATTTAGAGCTACTTTTCCGTAGACCTAACAGTTGACTATTTTATCCCCATTTGTAATGATGTAATTATAATCAGAAACTAGTGAGTATCAATCTGCAAGAATTATAATGTGTTCTGACACCTTGTGGTCTCTGTGTGTGTGGTGTTCCTGTACCGATTTCCCGGGATAAAGTTTCCCACCAAAAAGTGAGGAACAATATGAGAGTGAATGACTTTGAATATAACAAACAGATTTATTCATAATCACAATAGCTTGTTGTATTTTCTGCTACGTAGCTAAATGTTGAGAAATACCTAAAGTTAGGTGTTTATGCTATGTGGTATTTGACTTGCTTACGCGAGGAATTTGTCCAGCGGAAGGTGCACGCACACAACACACTGAAGATTGAGTCCCAAAAGTTATATAACATAACTGATAGGAGAGTACTATAAATGATTTAATAGATATTGTTATGATATGGGATTGACTGTATTGATTGCAAAATACGTTGTTAGTGACTTGGGGGAAGGTGCTGCATTGCAATCTCATAATCTCTTAATACTGTAGCTATTGTTTATAAATTTTTAATTGTAATTTCAGTAGATTCGCTTTACTATCCGATGTACTTCCTTGATATTTAGTGATGTGATAAATTCAGATCGGAAATCTAGATCCACTTGTGATATGTGTGTCAAATGCGCTAAAGAATAAGGCAAAAGATCTCGAAGCGCAGTCGCATTTTCAATTTGTAAAAAAACTAATTAATCGCTACACCATTGGGGATTCTATCTTCAAACCCCGATAGAAAGTAAGGTTCATCTAGGGTCTATGTTCCTGTAAGGCATGGCTCATGAATGAAAAATTATAATGTCTATAGAGTGAACAACAGCAGGACATCCTAGTTTTACTTTCTTCAAAAGAACGCATGTCCTTAGATTCGAATATCATTTCATATATCTAATAGCTGGAATAAATTATGACATTATAAATAATGTACTTCCCCACAGTGACACGCCATGTACAGTACTAAGACGAAAGCCTTAGTATAACATCTATGCAAATATTTACTACCCACAGAAATTCAAAATCTAACTACCAAGTTGCTACATTGACCAAACTTTCAAAAGGCTGAGAATAAAAAGCGACAAAGGTAAACTGTAAGCGAAATGAGTCAACCTTTAATATCCACCAAACCTACCTTCAAATTCACTGGTTCATAAAACATAAATTCAAGTTTGTTCATGGTCTGGACATAACCCTTTTCAAGACATTAGATATCAATTGAAGTGTCGGCGGGCTTGGGGGTTGGATCCGTTAGACTGAGCTTTCGAGCTTCTTCGAAAAAACCTTTCATATCCGCTCCCTAAGTTGTTTTCTTCAGCTACTGTTTCGCCTCTCTTTAAACCTCAATCGCAGCTCTCCCGTGACAAAAGAGTTTTAGGCATCGTCAGCTATTAACAAACCGATTGTTTACGGCTGGCCAGACAGGCTTCTTATAACCGTTCCGAAGGGTCGATACGTTTCGGTCGGCGAGTTTCGAGACATGCGCGGTGTTGTGACTCAAAATTGGTTGGGCAGAAAAAAGTCTGGTGATCGCTGGTCCGGCGTATTGCAAAGTCTTCCCATTTTAAATGAGTACTGGCGTTAAAAACTCTGCCGATAATCCAGTTTACCCGTTCGGGCTGGTCTGTTTCTTCCCGACTCTGTCGCAACTTCGTCTAAATGATATAGTGGGTTGCATGGGTATGCAAGACCAAGTACTGAAGTAAAACATTGAACAGTATACTACTCAGTGGATGGTATCCATATTTAATGAACTTTTAAGTTGTGCAACATCCTAAACCAGTCAAAACCAACTATAACCCACCTCTCAAAGAAGTATCAGAACGCAGGTGGCGGAGGCAAGCTTATTTGACGAGGACGAGCAGCTTAGGCCTTTTCCACCCTAATTGGTTCTATCACTCAGAGGTAAACATGGAATAGAAAACAGAGATCACATTTTAAATGGGTAATGTTTAGGAGGTTCAACACCTTGAACCATCTAAGCCAACTTAGCCACCGTCGTTAAACCCTATCAGAAGCACAGGCCGGCAACTTAATTTGACGAGGAACGAGGTCAGCTTTGTTTGGCACCTGCGTAGTGTTTCGGTACAGCAGAGTAGAACAGAATCGAAAGAAGCTAGAGAGGTTTTTCGAGATCAGGACAGACCGTCACGAGATTAGCTCAGATAAATACAAGCAAATCACTGAGTTTCACAACAGTCTTAGAAGCAAACTTGGAAAGAATCACGCCGAATTTCGAGCTCGACACTTCAGAAAGGGAGTCAAAATATTCGACCAATCAGGAAAAAAAAGCAAAAAGCGTCTAACATTCCCAAATGGCTATGATGGGAAAATAATATCAACCCTAGTCTAATTGTCCACGTAATTAAAACGTAAAAAATATAATAATTTCAAAATTCAAAAAACATCGGCAAACTGATTTCAACTGGGTATGTAGGTAGTTCGGTTCTGGAAGCGTCCATATGGCTATCCAGTAAATGGTATATTTACAGAGAAGAGATGGTTACAGTGGTTATTGGCGAGATGTCATAGTCGAGTCTCTCCTGAACTTAAGCTGTTATGTTTCACTCGCTTGGGTTTGTGTCCAAAGCAAGGAACTTCTGATGTCAATTTATCATTTTATTTAGAATTCCCATACATTACAGGAGGTGGTTAAGAGAAATGTTGGAAGGAGGTTTATTCGAGTCACAAATTTCTGTATCACTTAGAAAAACATTTATAGTATTATCTAAGACGATTATGGGCCCATAATTTATTTTATGTCCTTAATAAACTAAGTGTATTGATTATTTTATCTATATATTATTTTGTTATTGTTTTAATTATTATTTTATGATTATTTATTTATTTATTATATATTATTATTTATATTTTAATTATTTATTTGATGAGAGGATTGTAAATTGATGTAATTGCCGATATCATTTGATCATATTTATTTAATGTAGCAACTGTAAATCATGGTTATAAAAATATTGTATATAAGGTTATTATGGTATTGATTATATATCTATTATTATTATTTATTATAATTATTATATTATATTATTGGATTAGATTGATTATGTTAATGTATTAATTATGTGTATTATTATTATTATTGTTATTTATTATTGATTATTATTATTATTATTATTATTATACTCGTGTTATTATTATTACCTATGGAGTTATTATAAATTATTATTATTATTATTGATATATTATGTATTTATTAATTTATTATTATTTATTATTATTATATATTATATTATTATTGATTAGATATTGATGTATTACTCGTGTATTGAATTATTATTTAGATATGTATTATTATATTGATATTAATATATGATGTATTTATTTATATTGGATGATATTATTATTATAATTACTTATTATTATGATAATTATTATAGATTATGTATGTATGATATAATGGTGATTATTAGATTATTTTATTATTATATTTATTTATTATATTTGATATTATATTATATTATTTGATTTATATATTATATATTATTACTTATGATATTATTATTATTAATTATTTAGTTATTGTTATTTATTATTATGGATTGATTGGGACATTTTATTATATTGATTATTATTATATTGATTATTATAGAGGGATATTATTATTATTTTATTATTATATTAGTAGTATTATTTATATTATGTATTATATTGGATTGATTATTATTATTATATAATTAAATGATAATGGTTTACATTAATTAATTATAATATATTAATTATTTATCTATTATTATATTATGTATATTGATTGATTATGTATTTTATTATGTATTATGGATATTATTATATTATTATTATATATTGATTAATTATTATTATTAATTATTATTATTATTATATTTTATTAATTGATTGATTTATACTCGTAGTTATTATTATTGATTATTGATTATTGTTATTATTATTATTATATGTATTATTATTATATTGATTATTATTATCCTATTATTTATTATATTATTAGTTATTGATTATATTATTATTATTATTATTATTATTATTAGTATACTTAATTATTATTATTATTATTATTATTTTTAAATGTTTATATTATTATAGTATATTATATTAGTATTATTAATTATTATTAATATTTATCTATTATTAATTATTTTATTTTATTATTTGATTATTATTATTATTGATTTAATATGTATTAGTGTTTATTTATTAGTTATTTATTAGTTATTAGTTATTATTATTATTATTATGAATATAGAATATAATAATTATAATATATAATTATTAATTTATTATTATAATATATTATTATTATTATTATTATTTTTATATGTATTATTATTTGATTAGTGTATGAATTATTATTATGATGGTATGTATTTGATTATTATTATTGATTATAATAATCTGTATTATTATTTTGATATGAATTCGAATTTCTGTTATTTTAGTAAAATAAAAATTATTTGTTATGTTTTGGATAAGAGAATCTACTTTTATGAGTTTAGTATACTGTACTATGCGTCTCGGGCACCAATGGCCTACTTACCTTAGCACGAATTATAGCTATGCTCTTTGTTACATGATTCCTTTGATTATGTTCCTTAACTACGGTACACATACCATGAGTCTCGATTAATCACGGTTTCATCACCATGGTGTCTTTACCATGGTCTCCTTATCATAGTCTCATTACCATGGTTTCCTTAATATGGTTTCTTTACCATGGTATCATTACCATGGGCTTATTATCAGTCTTCTTACTAATATCCTATTACCATAGTATCATTACCATGGTCTCCTTACTATGATTTCCTATTAGGAAGAAATATAAAGTTCTATGGTTTTGAGACAAAATTTTGAAAGATCATTCATTACCATTAGTTTTTTATTGGGTTAAGGAAAGTATAAAGTTTCAGTCTTAATTGTAATAAATAGACAACTTTGCTTTTCGTTGAATGCCTTTGATTATGTCACAACTTTTGTAGTCAATTACTGATTTGAAATGTTGCTAGAATGATTCTAAAAGAGTTTATATAGATCTGCCAAGTGTGTATATGTGTATGCAGTGTGCATATGTGTATATGTATTATATTTTCTCACTCCGATTCCCAACTTCTTTACTTATATGATGGTCAGATATTTAATAATCTTATTATGAAACAAGGTTTTCCTTCTGACCCAGTCACCCCTAAGGGTGCTCCCCCAGCAGCCAAAGTCAAAATTGCGTCCTGAAAAACCATGTTAGGCTTAACTATCGGTGTGGAAATTGAGTGAGCTATATATAGTTAATCTCGTCGATACGAGATTACTTCCTCTGCGTCCCCTCTAAGGACACCCCCGACAAAAAATTAAAAATGATAATAGAAGACTGAAAACTGGAAGCTGGCGAGGAGTCGATCGAGACGGAGACGGAACCGATCGCTCAGATCCATGACCCCACCGGAGTGTCCCCCTTGAAAAAGAGAAGAAGAAGAAATGCAGGATATGAATCTGAAAAAAGAAGAAAAAATGCATGGAATGCAAAACAGAGAGAAAGAGAAAGAAAGAAGAGGGAGGAAAAGGAAAGGAAGAAGAATGAGCAAGGAGGATTCAGAGTGGCTCCGCACTGCATGGAGCCACTGCGTGACCGAGTTATAAATTTTGTTTGTATGATACAGTTGGTGTGTAAAGATTATCGAGCTGTAGATTCGAAAAAAATGTTTCAGAACCATTTAAGAAAAAATAATAAATTTAAATAAATAAATAAATAATAAATAAATAAATAAAATTCTTACACTTTTGTAAAACTTACAAATTTACGTTACATACCTAACAGTAAATCACTAAATCAAAACCACTATCCAACTCCCTCCTGACTATCTGTAGTCTATTGACTATTGATCTATGATTAGTCAACTTATTACAAATTTGTCATGTACAACCCTAAGACAGTACAATCACTAAATCAAACCACTATCCAACCTCCCTCCGACTATCTGTGGTCTATTGGTCTATTGAATTATTGATTTAAGTCAAATTTTTTACTAAAATTTGTCATGTTTTACATAATTTACGTAAATCACTAAATCAAACCAACCATCCAACCACCATCCAACACCTCCTACATCGTATCTATGATCTACTTATTAAGGTCACATTCCGAAGTATCAGTTGGATAAAAAACCCAAACATAATCAGTTCTTTAGACAAAATCAACAAAGATCGACGCCGTAACAAATTCACAGATTAAAGCTTACTCAGCATCATCTGAACTATGAATATTAACCCACAAATCAACACTAAGCTTAACACAGCCGTAAAACCATAATTAAGCAGTCAACAAACAAAGGCCACACCTTAACAACAGTAAGAACTAACAAAGACCACAAAACGCAACCAGTCAACACTGTGTGAACAGATCACTATGACAGTGGCATGAGGAACAAGTAACAAAAGACCACAACCAGGAAGGCATACGGAGCAGGTGAAGAACGCGACACGTACGACAAGATCGGCACAAAGAAAGCGAACATGAGCAGCAACCATGAGAGCGGCGGAACGAGGAAAAAATGACAGCGACAAACAACAACATTCTTGAAGCAGGAAGAAACAGTTCAACATTTAACAAAAGTTTCGCCTCACTAAACAACATTAAAACGAACAGGACATCCAAAACGAACCGTAGCGCCCACGGAGGGCCAAGGCCGGAGCCAAACAGACACGAAGAAAAATGACAGACACACGACGCACCCACACACACACCACACACACACACACACACACACACACACACACACACACACACACACACAACAACGCACACACACACAGACAGACACACAGCACACAAACGAAGGGGACAGGGAGAAACAAGGAAAGGAGAATAAGGGAAAAAACAAAAAAGGAAAAGAAAAAAAAAAAAAAAAAAAAGAAAGAAAGAAAAAGGAAAAAAAAGAACTGATCAGCCGAAGCTGATGGCCATCGGCAGCCGACGACGCCCAACGCGCCAGGCCCCGAGGAACGTCCCCGGTCGTAGCCGGTCATCGTAGCCGGCCAGCGGCGGGGGCATGAAAGCGGGCTGAGGATCCATGCGCATGCGAGCTTCGTTCATGATAAATGAGCGATTTATGCACTATTAACCGAGCCTAGCACACAAAGGCAGGTGTGCCACACACTGTAGTCGCGACCCAGCGAGCAAAAAAAATACTAGAAGCTCCAATATTATGGCGAACACATGCGAGATTTCTCGGCACATGCCACTGACACCTGATAGGCTCGCGAAAACTCACACCGAAGATATAAATCGACCAAGCTGAAGTGCTCACACTATCTCCTGCAAACCGTCAGACTCAATGAGTCTGGAAGCTAGTCGTACTAGATAGATTACTATCATGCGACAATACTCAAAACTGATTATTTAAAGATACTTACAGACAAGCAGTACAAAACGCTCAATGGAGCTCGAGACGCTGCGCATATCCAGAACAGCACCACTAGACCTACAACGAATAGCCACCAGAGAGGATAGAATTAAAAATTGACGCCTGAGAGCGCAACGACCAGTGATACTATCATCGAGAGAGAATCATAGCATATGCCCGCTGCTCGCTTAAAGACCAGTGTTTCACATACGCAACTCTCGTGCGCTCACGATGACCTATGAAAATGCCATATACACAGATAAGAAAAAGATAAGATATAATATTGCATACTCGAGTATTGCCACATTATTACATCCCCATGCTACGCTCTCTACATGAGACCATCAGACCAGGTCTATATACACGAGACACAGCATTAAAATAAAAAACAAGCTTAACACAAAGTATTAAATGGTAAAATAAATTAGAAAATTAAAAAATTAAAACAAAAAATTAAAAAATTAAAAAAAAAAAAACAAAAAAAAAAATAAACACCAAAGTATAAATGCAAAAAAAAACTGATTATATCCTCCCAAAAAAATAAAGTGTCTAAGACTTATACATTGTATAAAAATTAAAAAAAAATTTAATGAAAAAAAACAAAAAAAAAAAACAAATAAAAAAAATAAAGAAAAAAATAAATAGAAAAATAAATTTAAATAAAAAAATAAAAAATAAAAAATATAAAATAATAAAATTAAACACAAAGTATAAAGATAAAATAAAACTATTTAAAAAAAAAAATAGAAACAGTAAACCATATTCTATTTAAGAAAAAAAGATATATTAGTTAACGTTATAAAAAGAAAATGAGATTAGAATATAAATGTTAATCTTCTACAGTTAGACAACAGGTATCTTGCAAGTATGCAATGCAACTGACAATACCGAACATTGTAAACAGAACAGTTATGAACAGTAGACGCGTTTAATTATATAGTTAAAAACTTCACACCATACATATGCACACACGCACACACCACAACAAACACACACACACACACACACATACACACACATAAAAACACACTAGCTTTAGACACACTTTAAACATGCGTAACGAACAAAGTGATCACACCAATATTGATGCGGACAGATAGACTCATACACCGGAAGAAAAATACACCTTTGCTAACAGCGCACTGGATATGTGACATAACAGAGTAAGAAATTTAACAAAAATGTACCACACCAGGGGAAAGCAGACGGAAGAATATATTCTAACGTTAACAAGTGGCCACAGAAAAAAGAGGACCAGCAGCAGCGAACTAAGAAAAAAAGTACAGCGACAACCTGACACACCTAAGCAGAAGAAGCAGCAACATGAACAAAGGCCCACGAACAACAGTAAGAACTAACGTACCATCCAACAACACGCGAGGCGGACAGAGAAAAAGAAACGAAAAAAATAATAAAAAAAAAGAAAAAAGCGCAAATAAATTAAAAAACAAAAAAAAGAAAAAGAAAATAAAACGAAAAAATAAACGAAAAAGAAAAAAAAAAAAAAACAAAGAAAATAAAAAAGAAACCAAAGAAAAAAAAAAAAATGGAAAAGAAAAACTAATAAAAAAAGAGGCGAAACAGAAAGGCGTTGCTGAGACGCGTACAAGGTTCGACGTCTCTCAGTGACTGCGCCAGTGCTCCCGTCCTCGGTCGCAAGACTCGCCAACAGACGAGGTAATAATCCTACGACTACGAGCAGCTAACGAAACGCCCTGCATGCTCTAATCATCAAGACAATGATGGTCGGTGAATTAGTAAACATGCGAACCGATTTGGACTTCCTACGTGTCCGTCTGTACCGTACCTTACCGCGATGATAAAGAGACTGAAACAGCACAGGATGTGGAGATAAACAGGGAAGAAAAAATCTTTGTCGAGAGATGGATTACAGATCTATATACACTCGGTACCGGTATCCAATCGAGGGATGAATCTGCCGTCACGCACGAAAGTCGCGATCTTGCCTGCGATGTACCTATATATGGGAAACAGGAGATTTAAAAGGTATTTATTATATTTAGGCTTATATACTTTATTAAAATTTTTTTTAATTGAAGCTGCAACTTTGCGCTATTTTATTCTAGGTAAGAATATTTATTTGGGACAGATTCAGGTCTTATATTGCTTTATTATTTTTTAAATTTTTTAAAAAGTTATTTGTAATGACGAATTTGTTTCAGGCAGCTCTAAGACGTGGACTTTTTATAAGAACTTTATCAAGAACATTTCGTGGCTTTTGCGAGCCAACCAATTTTAAAATCCATGGCATGAATATCATTTCTCTATAACTCTCATCTAAACTTTTACTCCTGTCTGAGACCTAGGTATCTAAGGAATTCACCCTTAAACATCTTTAATTATCCTAACTATAATCTTATTCGCATTAATTTCCGTTTCTAATGTCGTTGTATCCTTACGTAAGCATAAACACCTCCCCGTAACCACGTCTTGAAAATCTCTGAATCTTATAACACTGATGTTCTTTGTGATTCTGATATTGTTCTCCTGATGGAACAGATTTTCAATCATATTTTATCAATCCCACTCTTTCTCAAGAGACTGTTACATCTTCTCATCCAAATACTGAGGTTCTTTATTTTAATACACACAACATTAAATACTTGAGTCATCTTGAACTGAATACAGGCAAGGGGAGAAGTCGAAAACATTTCAACATTCTCAGTTAATCCGGAGAAGGAAACTGATTAGGGATCCACGCATATTCCTGGGCTCTCGTTCCAACCAATTTTTTGAACACATCTTTGACCTATACTTCACCACTAGTACCTCTCTCTATAAACACGCCATCTCCTCTCCTATTGTTAATTCTGACCCCAATCGTACATCTCTTAATTTTCGATGCTATCTCCCAAACAGCTCCACTCTGCTTAGCCCGTAAGCACGTAAATTCTTTCGAGGCAATTTTTAACTCCGGGCGGATTAAGGAGGGTTATGAGTTCACGATCTACACTAACTATGACTAAGTAATTTTTTTTTATGTTAACACGCTTTCAGCTTTCTGTCGATAAAACAGTTAGGGGCTGTAATCAGCCGAGATACTGGGATAAGGAATTCGGTTTCCTTTCTTCCAAAATCTTTCTTTCCTCAAATGCATAGATAATCGATCGAAAAGCTAAATTCTTTCCGCTGCACTTTCAAGCAGCTATATTAGAAAAAGCGGCATCTAATCCGAGAACCAAAAGATGGAAAAATTCTCCTCTCAGTCACCATTGCACACACTTATACCTCAATTTCAAGCCCTAAGAGAATCGTGCAAACCATAATGCTTCCAACGACAAAAGCCGGACTTAGCCACTAACCACGAAAATTAGCTTCTTGGTTCCATGCTCCGTTATCTTCCTACTGCAAACAAGTACTTTCTAGGCCATACTTTTTTCAAAGCATCTCCCAAACAACTGCTCAAATTGTCACTTTCTCCAGCTTATCCGTTCTGATGGTTCTGTTGCTAAACTCTACCCCACCGACTTGAAAAGCGCCCTCCTGTTACTTCATCTAAATTCTATTCCTGAAATTCTACACCCTTATTATTCTCCTTTTCCCTTTATAGGTGTTCCATTCTTTACCTTGCATATTACAATATTGATCGGCCAGCCATGCATTCGCAGAACTCTACTGGAAATATATGGCAAGGCTATTAGAGATGCGAAGTAGCAGGAGAAATGACATTCAATCCCTGAGTTTTAGGAATTGTTGAATTTTGAGCTGGCGCCATCGCTAGTTCAAACCGTCCCAAAAGAAAAAACCGTAAGCAGCGTCTTTAATTCCTTCTAACTTCGCTCTATTGAACTATCATTTGTATTTGTGTATAAGATCTTTGAAACCATTCCGCAACTCTTGATTTTGGAATATTCTGGCATACCATTCCCATATCGTTATCCGATCATCCGTCCAACAGGTTTTGGACGAATCGAGATCTACTTGTGATATACGATTACCTATCTTACAGACTTTAAATGATCCTCTGCTACTCAGGATTGGACTAAAGGGGGCAGGTATGATGGTGGCCGAGTAATGAGCATATTCACCAAGCATTTGAAAATGGTATGAGTAAGTTTTGCCGTCATCCGCCCTTTCCAGATCCCACATATATAAGGCATTTTCCTTCTTCTCTTATGTATAATACCTATCTCTAGCTTTCATTCAAACATATAGCTCTATGGGATTGGACTTTGCTGATTGGGGCGACTATCTATATTCCAATTCTTATAAAATGAGGTCCGTGCTCCTCAGGGTATCATATCTGTCCTTATAATCCAAAATCATCTTCCAGCCTATTTCATAAAAATAATTCCTTCTCAGAATGCTAATCCTTAACTTTATAATCCATTCAAACCAATTATACCGAGATGAACTCGAAACATACAAACATTATAGTACTATTCCTACTCCCTGGATATATATGCTTCTCATCCTCATTATAGATGTAAGAGGTTGCTTCCGAAAATCATTAAATCTTATACTACTTCGTATCTGACCGTAAATATGGAATAAAATTTCTCAAAGTGGGTACATCTAACAATTCTCGCTAAAAATCAACTCTTATAAAAACTCAACTTCTACAAAAAACTCCCTGCCCTCAACACCACTACAACACCCGGCAGCCTTCAAGCTTTCTATCGTCTATCCGATAGATTCTGCCCGTCTACAAACTCCCACAAGAGATGCCAGTAATGGCTATGAACACCTCTCATATTCATAGTAGAAATAAGCAACACCAGGCTATTTTCGTTGTGGAGTTCATTATATCTTTTTCCATTATCTCTGATTAACCAACATGAGGAATTCTATAATTTCCATCTTCATGCTCTCTGATTTAAATCACTACTCACTTAGGTGCGACACTGTATCCGCGGTTTAATTTGTTTTTATGACGCATTTTGACTACATTTATATATAACCACCTCCCAAGGGCTCTTGCTTATAGCGAGAAAAGGAGCTAGCGTCTATAAATATAATAATATACTATTATATAAATAATATATATATAATAAGAAATAATACTAATAATTATATAATAAACTATAATATAATAATATATAATATAATATTATATAACTATAAATATATTTATTATAAATATAATATTATATAATATAATAATACTATATATAATATATATATTATATATATATAAATACATCATACTAATATAATATACTAATATATATATATTTATCTATATTAATAGTTTTAATAATATTAATAATATAACATATATATATATATATATATTAAATCATATTTAAATTAATAATATATATATATATATATATAATATATAAAATAAACTATATATAATAAATATATATATAACAATAATAACAATAATAAGATTACCAATATAATAATTAAATATTCAATATAAATATAATATATAATAGACACGGCGAACATTGGTGAAATCAATGGGATTAAATATTTTACAATAAAATCTGAGAGTTCATAAAAATGATTTGACAATCCTCCAATTACATAAATCGTTTTGGTGAAATCTCGTCAGAATCAGAATTTCTTTATTCAATGATTTTATACACCGAAGTAAAAAAAATGGGAATTTTTTTAACTTTGTTATACGAGATAAAAAACTTTTTAAAATGTTGAAAAATTAGCTGTCTTGGTCAGTGGAGAGGGTAAATCAAAGCTT
Source organism: Trachelipus rathkii (assembly GCA_015478945.1). NCBI lineage: Eukaryota > Metazoa > Arthropoda > Malacostraca > Isopoda > Trachelipodidae > Trachelipus > Trachelipus rathkii. The sequence goes on along the minus strand of JABUQX010122548.1, from coordinate 6,409 downwards.
TTAGGTACACCAAAAGAAGATGAGGTTTAATCAAAGTTATAGTGAGTATTACCATATATAATCACATAATAATAAATAAATAACTAAGAATATATAGTAATATATATATATAAATTACCTAATATAATAAATATATAAATATATATACTATATAAGATAAATTATAATAATAAATAATAGTATATATAATAATATATATATATATATATATATACAGTATATAATAGTTATAATATATTATATATATATAATATACCATATAATATATATATAACATTGACACACAGTAACACATAACGGGTATCAAAATACCATAACCTAGTATAACATAAATTATATAATATAATATATATTCGGGCATGGGGCCGGATAGTGATACGGATAGCCTGGAATACACGGATATCGACGGCTAGGAACGTTCAAAAAACGGACGTACGGATATCCGGCCGGATATCCGGTCGAATATCCGGCAGTCTGTTACAATATTGACAGAGCAATATAATATATACAAATATAAGCAACTACATAATATACCTATAAATATAACCCCATAATACTTACCTCACCCTAAATATATAATCATACCCAATATAGATACAACCTCCCCAAATAAAGCGCTATACCCCACTCACCATAAGGCGATATATATAACTATACTCACTATATAATAAACCCACACTTACCTCCATACGATACCTAAACCTCCAAAACCTAATACTTATTACACATATATATATTATAAATTATACATTATAAATTATAATAAAATTTAACGAAAAAATCTATGTATACCGCGGAATAGAGATACCAACCTCGTACGCGGATGTTTAAAAGTAGAAAATGACCTGTGAAGCACTAATAAAAGTTCGATTATTTAATTCATTAAGGAAAAGGGATTGAGAACCAACTGATTACGTTGGTGGTAAGACGTAGCAGCTACGCGCAATACGAAAAATCCGCGCCAACACCCACATGCGAAATGTCGAATGGGATATATTTTTATGGCTTCTGTGAAATGCACATAAAAAAATAAAGAGATGGGCTCTATTTCCTCTCGAATTAATTTGATACGGTATAATATCGTTCCCTCCACTGACGAATGAACCCTAACGCGTCAATGTTACCAACAATTATTTTAAATAGCGTGAATGTGAAAAGTATGAAGAAAAACAAGTTCACTTCCAAGACAAGCTCATAATAAATCAAGATTACATGTAATTAATAACCGCTATGTTGATCGATAATAACATAACAAATTTACACCTATCGCGACCATTTATCCACAAGCATGCTCAGAGCCAAAGGGAGAAAGAGCGTCAGGTCTTTTCCCAAACTGAAAATAAATACATGCAGTATTTACAAAATGTTAGTGCAGAAGACAAGCTTTCACATAACCACGACGAAAAACAAAAATACTAGCACTATAAGCCTTCTATGCGCACAGGACCTTTTCATTGCGATGCCCATGACGATGTATGCCCGGTATATGATTCCTAACAGCGGCTGGTGTATATCGATGCGCCGAAAGATCAATCCGGGCGAGGTTACTGGGTCATAAACCCAGACGTACAGGGTATGGTTGAAGAATTACCCCACAGAAGTAGGTCCCAGTCGGTGTTAAGTCGGGTAAACGCGCAGGCCATGGAAATGGACCAGATACTAATCCGCCTCCGATTTTTCGGAACGGTTCTGGCGGAAGGCTAATGTCGGTCCACTATAGCCGACAATCTCTAAATGGACCTGGGACCTCAAAATCATGATATACCGGTAGATAAATATTTATTCATCGTTGATGTTCCCTTAAAAGGATATCACTCAGGAGTTTAAACAAGGACAGTCTGCAAGGAAATGGAAGGCAACGCTGTTCCTGTCAAAAATTTCCCTCGAAAAGTAAGGCCCAAAATCTAATATTGAGTATACCAACCAAAACGTTTGATCTGGAGTATTGAGACCTAGAGTGTATGTGGCTAAGTGAATGTGTATGATGAGGGTTGTGTTTCCGCCCAATGTCTGAAGGTCCACCTGTTATACATACCGTTATTATTGGAGAGTCAAAGCAGAACCCGATCTACATCGGTCATAAACAAATAAAAACTAAATAATCCATTAGAGCAGGCAATCAATGACAGCCAGGACAACCCCAATCCCAGCCTGCCCTTTTGCATTCTCCATGCATGTAAACCATGCACAAGTGTATACGGCCTATGATGGATAACGATGTTGCTATTGCAACACGATATCACGATACTCCGTAGTTCCTCGATATTCCACAAGGCAACCGAACTAGCACTGAACACGGTAATGAGGAATCGATTGGAAACTTCTTCAATTGCAGAAGTGCAACTAAAAAAAGTATAGCAGTAACCCAGGATATCGAACCGATCGAAATGTCAATGGACCACGACCCCCCATTCACCGTATGTGATGAGGTACCTTGAAACTTATTGACACCGTGTACCTTGAAAACCCTCATGAAACTCTATAGAAATCGCGCAGTGGCGTCGAGCGAGTACGCGATGTGAATAACAGGTTGTACACATATTCTGCAGCGCTCTGCGAGCATTTCCTGTTTTGCGTAACATAAGTACCACCTACTAAAGTCGACGCTTACGTATCTTGGGCGGGAGGTAGACTGGTCATCGTAGCATGTTCCATAATGTATTGGCTCTGACTACCACATACCACGTCTGAAGTTATACGTGTTCACTACCTTTATTACAAGCATAATTTGAGATATAATGACATAATCCTCCATATGGATAGCCTGGTATCAGGTTAGTTACTGGTACACATTCACATTTGGCCGTCCCTTAATATGAGCTACATAATTCAATGTAAAATTCTAAAAGAGGTACTGCTAGGTATTTATATTTAATTCCTTGTTAGCTAGTACCTCGATATATATATTTGAATACTATTGGAACACAATCATACCTATATAGTATTGTACCTAAATATTTGCATGATTGAGCACGTTTCGGCTATTTGTAGGCACGATCGATGTCTATGAGAGACAGTCTAGTATGTTTATGAGTTACATATGCAAACGTGAAAAATCCCAGAACAACCGTAATCAAATAATGCAGAGAGGAAGAGCACATCAAGCATCATAATATTGAAGACAAAGATATATATAGTTCAATTGATCTATGATGTCGCTGCGGTTTTCGTAATGAACGAACAATAGCACAAGACACCCAACGTAACATAATATCTCCTATTACCAATCCTTAATGAATTAATAAATCGAAACAAAATAATTAAACTACACATTTATCAATACTTAAAAACATCCACGTAGCAGGATGAATACAACGCGCGTGTTGTTAACATAACGTCGTGAAGACGCCACACAGAATCCTTAGTAATAATACCTATATAAAAAGTATAGATAAACTATCGTATATATCAATAATAATAGTATATAAATATATACTACTATAAATATATATTATATATTATTATATATAATAATAATATAATATATATATATATATATATAAATATATAGTATAATATATAATATATATAATATATATCAGAGGTGGCCGTTCCGCAATTTAAGTCGTTGAAATTCTCAGCAATTGCGGGAATTTTTGATACTAGAGGTTTGCTGTTTGCATACAGACTAGAAAACAGTAACAAACATGGCTGTTAGCGGAATGGCTTAGATCATTCCGCAATTCCGCAATTAGAGGACTACCAAAAAAAATTTGTGGAATTTCAGTGGAATGCCAAAATTTATGGTCCACAAATTTTTACACGATTGGCATCTTTGTACCTCTGGCAGCAACACCGAGAAATCGGGTATTTTTTGCTTTCGGTATATTATTTAAAGTTTTGTAAATAAGTAATAATTAACAAAAAACTGAAAGGCTTAAATGCATGATAAAGTTTGAACAACAATTC
>JABUQX010122547.1:7500-14714 GCA_015478945.1 Trachelipus rathkii | reverse complement strand
TATATATTATATATATATATGGAAATTGTAAAACATACTGACTAGTAGGATATAGTCAACCACCTCACAGCTAGCATAAAACCAGAACCTCCTAAGTTTCCTGATCACAAACTGGAATAATAATGAAAATTAATTAGATGTTAAGTTAGGTTAGGGTTAAGTTAGGTTAGTTTAAGTTAAGTTAGGATTACCTGGTAAGTCACAGTTACATTCTACTAATCTAATATATATATATATATAATATAATATTATATATATAATATATATATATTAATATATATATATATATTATATATTTATATATATTATATAGGTCGTGTGAATGGAACGAACGGGTGAAGAGGTTCACGCCCCTTCAGCGCAGATGACGTCAGGTGCCCCTCCCATAAAGAAGGGAGTCATCGGCGTTCATCTACCTCTCAGGTAACAAAAAAAAAACAACTGTAATGGAGGAAGTGCGATTAAAAACAAAAAAAAATTAATAGAAAATGAACGGAAAGAATAAAGACAAAGCATTACATATGGGCAATGCAAATCACGTACTAGTACTGGGGCGGGGGGATGCATCGAGGTTCCCCTAGTGTTGGTTTTTATCACCATGCCATACTCTAGAGCAGTGGTTCCCAACCTTTTTTTGTGTATCGCCCACATTCAGCTAATTGTACTTCCCATCGCCCCATCCCTTTCATATAGGGCAAGAAAATTTTATTATATTATATATATTATATTATATATATATATATATATACTATATTAAATATATTAATATATATATATATATATATGATATATATATAGAAAAAAATTTATATTATATATATTAGTATATATATATAATATATATATATATATTTAAAAAAGGCATAGCAAAGATTTAGAAATTGCATAAAAATGAATTACGAGTAGCTGTGTAATTTACTTACTTTTTTACTTAATGGCTGCCTTGGGCTTGATAAGACCTTGCAAGGTCTTCAATATTAGGCTCAATGTTGGTCAGTCGAAGTCGTAAGTCCCCTCTTTGACTAATGTTCAGCTTATTTCACTGTTTAGAAAGAATTTGCAATACTGCACTAAATCCTTTCTCCACTAAATATGATGAAGGGAAAGCAAGTAAAAGTAATTTCAATTCTGCCAAAGTTTAGGATGAATTGGTTTTGCTGTTTAGGCCAAAATGCTGCATAACCAAGGTGATTAAAATGTTATTTTAGCTTCGGATATCATTTTGTAAAGTCATAATTTCTTCACGTAAATTTTGGTGAATAGAAGAAGCATCATAAAGAAATAGACTTACGACCAATCAGGTTTATTTAGTTCACAAAGATCTTTAAGTGTGTAATAAAGTCTTCTTCAGAGTGGTCCAAGTGAGAGCAGCAATAGCATCGAATATGCTGTATCCAAAAGTAATATTCTTATCATTGTTAATGTCATAACTTGTAGACTTCGGAAACGGCAGAAAAATTCTTCCTAGCTACGCTGCTTTGTAAAAGGGTAATTATGTGATAAAGAAGGTTATAATTTCCCTTCGATTTAATAAATTAATATATTACTCCTGCAATTGGATTGAGATTCATTTAGTTTGGTGAAAATATCTGAAAGATACGAAATGTCAACCCTTTTATTTCTTAAATTATCATGCAATTTCTTATCACATGAATTAAGAAATTCTAGGACAATATCGTAAAGAACTTTGAAGCGATTCAAACAGTTACCATTTAAGATCGTACATCGGTATGCAGTAATAAAAGCTCAAAATTCTCTTCATTTTCGTGGCATAGCTGTCGAAAGATAAGGTCATTTAAAGAGTGAGATTTATTTTATCTACTGATTTAATAACGATGTTCAATGTATCATGTAGTCGTCCACTAAGATGCTTTGCAGCTAAGTGTTCACGATGAATAATACAATGAAGAGTAAATATTTGTGAACTGCTTCTTTTAAATGAGCATATAAATCCACGATACCGACTATAATAGCTTGGCGCACCCATCTGTTATTGCACAGCAATGATATTGCTCGATGGGAATATTTTTGGGATTAAAGAAATTTTAAAACCTAAAAAATGTGTGAATCTTTTGTGTCAACAACCATTTTTTTCGCAAAGAGAAACTCTTCAACATCTTAGTAGAACTACATATGCATAAGCAAGGATTTCATTGTCACGAAAGGACTCATCGAGTTGCAGAAGAAATTTTCCTGTTTTCTAAAGTGTTAATAATTTGTTTCAATTTCTTTTGCCATTTCTATTCTTGATGATACTGTGTTTTACCGAGAAATTCAGGTTGTATAACACTTTTACCTGGGCAAATCATTGTATCCAAAATTTCATTAATTACTGGCAGTAGAAGAGTTTCACCAATATTGTGTGGTTTGCCACATTTGTAAGATCCTTTGAAATTTTTTAAGATAAAACAAGCCCTTTGCTAAATCTGTAGTTTATCTTGCAAACTCCTTTGAGGCTATACGATTTTTGAATTTATGTTAATTTTGCGAAGTAATTTCCACATCTTTATCCATTTTGTCAGGAGTGCATTCTTTTGCATGATCTATCCAGTGGCGGCTCGTGGTTCTTGTGCAAGGGGGTGCTGCTTTATATATATATATATATATATATATATATATATATTATATATATATTATGCGAATATTTTATATATATATTATATATATATATATATAATATATATAGTATATATATATTAAGTTTACATAATGCGAATGATGTTTAGAAAAAACGATCAGTTTAAAATGAAAAAAATGATCGAATTTAAAGAGGAATATGTGAAGCTCAGAAAAGGAAAAAATATGAGACGGGAACAAAATTTCTAAAAGTTCCAATGTAACTTTATTAAGCTACACTCACGGACAACATCTCTCGCTCGGATTACACAGTAAAAATTTACACTATAGAGAGATTTTCGGACACAAAAGATTTTTCAAGTTCCTATTATTTTCTATGGAATAAATTGTTCGACAAAAATTATATATATATATATATATATATATATATATTATATATAATATATATATAATATATATATATTATATATATATATATATATATATATATTATATTATATTATATTATATATTAAGAACAGATAGTTCGAGAGAGAGGAGAGAGAGAGAGATGAGAGGAAAGAGAGAGAGAGAGAGCAGAGGAGGATGAGAGGAGAGAGAGAGAGAGAGAGAGAGAGAGAGTTACAAGGAAATAACAATTGCTGTTAGTATTTGTGTCTTAGCTTCTGAAATTTTAGGGGGCTGCAGATCCGCAGCTGCCTATGGACGAGCCGCCTGGTCTACCTTCTTGAAGGCTTCATAGCTCTGTATTTTGAGAAACATTACCGCCACAAAAAAGCCAAAATGGCATTTGTTCGTTATTAACGAATTGAATGAATCCATATTTGCTCATTCGAGAAATTGCCCGACACTTTCTTTTTTTCACTCATTTTATAAACTACAGGGGACCTAATATATATATATATATATATATATATATAATTATATATATATATATATATATATATTATATATAATATAATATATATATATTATATATATATAATATAGTATATATATATATATATATATATTATAATATATATATATATCACTAACACCAAAATGAAACACTTTCACCCCAAAAAACAATAATACTAAAATCAGATTATGCTGGAAGCCTAATGTAAAGGGGCACAGTAAAGTTAACATGTTCGAAACGTGACATTTTGTCAACAGCTTTGTTTTAAAAAAACTTTGTTTCGTTACAAATCAGGGAATTTAAAAAAATTTTCAAATAAAAAAAAAAAAAAAAAAAAAAAAAAAAAAAAAAAAAAAAAAAAAAAAAAAAAAAAAAAAAAATATATGAGTAAAGTTTAAATTTCAAGACCATCTATTATTCAAGAATAATTAACTTGTTACTGTCGAAAATAATTTTAATTAAAATGATAAATTAAAATCGAGGAAGAAACTTTCTGATGTTTTCTCAGCTTGTTCAATTTATATTAATTTTAAAACGTTCTTGAACTTTCTATATGTCGGGTAGTATATATTATATTATATATTATATATATTATATATATATATATATTATATATATATATATATATATATATATATTATAATTATATATTATATATATAATATTTATATATATATATATATATATATTACCGTGATATGGAAAGGGGTAAAAAGTAAAAACTACAAATATATATTAATATATATATATATATATATATATATATATATATATAATATATATATAAATATATAATATATAATATATAATATACGGTATATATATAGCCTATATATATATATAGTATACTATATATATATATAATATAATATATGATAAATATATATATATATATATAAAGAATGTATATATTTATATTGTTCTAAATACATATATAAATATTTATGCGTCTATTTTATATATTATGTATAAGTTAATTTTTTTTTAAAAAAATAAATATAATTTTATGTTCATCAGCTATCGCCCCCCTCATCGCCCCCTTGATTTTAACACCCACCTAATCGAATTCATCGCCCAGTTGGGAACACTGCTCTAGAGCATTTTCTCAACCGGGGGGTCATGACCCCCAAGGGGGGCGCGAGCGGATATAGGGGGGTCGCGGTGGGTCACAAAATATTTAATGTACAAAAAACAGCTTTTATTAATGAATTATAATCAAATATTACACTATATATATATATAATATATATATATATATATATATATCATATTAATATATGATATATATATATATATTATATATATATATATATATATATATATATAGCCTATATTATATAATATATTTATATATACTATTATATATTATACTATATATATAATAATAATATATAAATAATTATATAGTAATATATAATATTATATATGGGGTAATTAGGGGGGTTTCGCGAGGTTACTAACTTTATGCGTTTTGGCTTTTGGGGGGTCGCGAGACTTAAAAGGTTGAGAAACGCTGCTCGAGAGTCTAGACTCTTGGTAACAATTACCTACAGTAGTTCCCCTTCTCCCGTGAAGTAAGAACTTTTAAAAATCAAAAAAATAAATAAAAAACAAGAGAATGTATGTATGTTTGTGTCAAAACTTAAAACACAAACGAAATAGTGTTTGTCCTTAAAAAAACGTATGTCCTTGACTTCGTTCCTTAATAATAACGTCTGCTCTTGACTTCTGCCCTTAATAATAACGTGTCCTTGACTTGTTTCCTTAATATTAACAAATGCCTAGACTTCTGTCCTTAATAATAACGTTTTCTTGACTTCTTTTCTTAATAATTGCTTGTCCTTGACTTAGTCCTTAATAATAATGTGTCCTTGACTTCTTTCCTTAATAACAACGTCTGTCCTTCACTTATGTCCTTAATAATAACGTGTCCTTGACTTTTCCTAAATAAAAATATCTGTCCTTAATAATAATGTGTCCTTGACATCTTTCCTTAATAATATCGTCTATCCTTGACTTCTGTCCTCAATAACAATGTGTCCTTTACTCTTTTCCTTAATAATAACGTCTGTCTTTGACTTCTGTCGTTAATAATAATAATGTGTCCTTCCTTGACTTCTGTCCTTAATAAAAACACGCCCTTGACTTCTTTTCTAAAAATAATGTATATCCTTGACATCATTAACAATTAATTTTTAATCAAGGACAGAAGTTCTTAATCAAAACGTGTCTTTGACTTCTTTCCTTAATAATAGCGTATGTCCTTAAGTTCTGCCCTTAATAATAACGTATCTTTAACTTCTTTCTTTTATAATAACGTCTGTCCTTTAATTCTGTTCTTAATAATAACGTCTGTCTTTGACTTCTGTCCTTAATAATAACGTATGTCCTTAGTAACGTCTGACCTTGACTTCTGTCCTTAATAATAAGGTCTGTCCTTGACTTCTTCTCTTTCTATGAAGAGCTTTGATATTATCAGTATAAAAGACAATCTTTAAAAACCAATTGATAGAATTTATTTCTATTGTTACGAGTTCAATTTTCATTGTTTCCCAATTTTCCTTTTATTTTATCTTTTCCAATGGAAAATATTTTTATTTATTTAATGGACAATTTAATTTTTTCACCAATTCAACCATCAAAAATTATATCAAAATAGGAAGGAAAACATTTTATTGGTGAAGAAGGAAAAAAATAAAAATAAAGTAGGAAATAAATTGAAAATTGGAAGTCAATATATATATATATATATATATATATATATATATATATATATATATATATATATATATATAAATTATATTATATATATACTATATAATATATAATATATATATATAGATAGTAATATATAAAGTAAGTTTAATGTATTTATATACGGTTATATATATATATATATATATATATATATATATATATATATATATATATATTATATATATATTTAATATAATTATTAATATATTATATATATATATTATATTATATATATATTATTATAATATAATTATATATATATTATATCATATATATAGGCTATTTATAAGTCGGTTGACTCCAGGAGCGAAATTCAATAATTAATGTATTTATTTTAATTATTTTAGGGTAAATACATTAAATTTTTGGGTAACTAACTAACTTAACCTAACATAACCAACTTAGCCTAAACTAACATTAACTTTAACCTAAGTTAACCTTAACCTAATATTAACGAAGCAACACTTATACAATGTCCATATATATATATATATAATATATATAATATATTATATATATATATATAAATATATTATAGCTAGAAATACAATTTAGTTAAAAAGTTGATATATTTTCTTTGTTTAGTTATTACTTAAACCATTAAAAATTTATACAGATTTAAAGTACTTTTAAGATATTAAAAGTCGAAAGTTCATAATAAGTATTTTGTTATTTAATAGGAATAAATTTCACAATTTTCTTTGCTTTTTAAAGCCTTCTCAAATACATAAAATTATGCTCATAAAACGTAAATAAAGAGATTTTTCCCTATACAAATTTCCTTTATTTCAATCCATCCTCTTGATGAAGAGTTTATAAAATAAAAAAAAACACAACAAAAAACAAAGTACAATCCAAAATTTAAAATAACATTCGTTTTCTTTCCTGAAAATTCCATTTTCTTGAAGAGGAAGATAAGCAATTGGAACATCTGCAAGAACAATCAAGCAGAGCTATCAGTTGATGATAATAAACTCGA
>JABUQX010122547.1:0-2500 GCA_015478945.1 Trachelipus rathkii | reverse complement strand
ATATTTGAACTATGACTACTATATATATATATATATTCAAAAGAATAGTAATTAATTTGACTTATATCTAGATAGATAAAGTGCTATTTTTGTGGGAGAATAAAAGAGTTGAAGTGATTGTAATATTAATATAAAGTGGTATGAAGGATGTGTTATGAATCCTTGGTTATTCAAATGATATGAGAGTGAGAATTATGATGAAAGTGAATATATAATGAATAAATGAATTTAATTGTATAGTAGAGTGAATAATAATAATAATAGTAATAATAATGTGGTGAACATAATGATAAAAATAATATAGAGTGTGATACTAGAAAATGAATTGATAGAAGAATAATAGTAGAAGTGTGAAACGTGAAGGGACTCAATAATTACACTAACTCAATTAATAATATAATAAATGCTATATGATATATTGTTTGATGTGGAGTGCAGAATTGAATAGAGAGATAGTTTGAGCAATGAGAAATCTATAATGTGCGAAAGTAAGAAATGAGTTTTATAAAATTATTCTTTTTGTAGAAAATAACAGCATGAGGATTAATCACACAACTCATAACCGGATTAGGATCATAGGAAAACCCTTTTAGGTTGGAGATGAATGTATTGACTCATTAACAATGCGCCTCAGATGGTCTATGAGGCGACCAGGGGTATATATGCGGCACACGGCTGAGGTACAGTAGGTGCGCGTTAAGTGACGATTATTCAACAGGCACATGGCGTAAGATTCCCACTCTCACTCTGACGATGACAACTCTCACAATGCTGAGGAAAACACGCTTCATAGACTTTTAAGACGAGAGATCTCCTTCCACGTGCGAGTCTATTCTTATTTCAACATTGTCTAGGTAAATCTCGAGAAATATTCATTTCTATCGCAAATATGAGTAAATGTGGAGAGGCGCGCCCTGATTATTACTCAGATCATCACTACATTCTCTATACTATGGTCTAACACTTTCCATTCCATCCCCCCTCCTAAAATAATCCTTATGCATGAGATATCTCCTCACTCTAGCTGGATGCTAATAGATAAATTAAATAAGAATCTTAAGACTTTATAGTAGAAGATATAAACAACCTTAATATACCGTAGAGCGTGCGCGCGTCGTGTCTGAGCGAAGAATCTATAATCTATAAAATCTATCTAGGAGTGAAAAGAAATCTATCTATTAAATAGTAATATAAATAAAGATTATTATTTACGAAACTAGAAAAAAAATTTAGTATATATATAATATATATAGTATACCGGAAATTTCGAATCACTAAATCTTAGCCAAGAGTCCTGATAATATATATATACTATTTCATTTTTAAATTAATTACTTAAACTGTAGGATATAAAAATTATATAAATAATTTAATATATATTAATATATATTATACTTCTAGGGTTTTTTTTAAATAATAAACATAAAAAGTTGAAACGCTCATAAGGCGTATTTGCAATTTAATAGCAATAAACTTCAATTTTATTTTTCTTGCTCTCTCAAATACAAAAAAAAAAATATGCCTTTAAAACATAAACCAATAAATTTTTCTTATACAAATTTCCTTTATTTCAAACCATTCTATTGATGAGAAAGAGTTTATAAAAAGAAAAAAACAACAACAAAGAACAAGGTACATTCCAAAATTTAAAATAACATTGTTTTCTTTCCTTGAAAATGACCATTTCTCTTGAAGCGGAAAGATAAGCAATTGGAAAACATCTGCACAAAAAAACACAATCAAGCAGAGCTATCAGTTGATGATAATAAACTCGAATAAATCATTTAATCTCAAATAATCGAAAAAAAAAAGGTTTTTTTATAAGGCCAAAGAAGTGATGTTTATGTTCTTCAATAAAGATCTTCCTTCATCTTATTTTCCCAAAAGTTCCTGATTTCTCTATATATTTCATTCTGTTCATTGCGTTGCTTCCTATTGAATTCTTAATGAGAAGAAAGAGGAAAGCGTTTGAAGGTGAATACCTAAGAGTAGATAATAGGAGTATGTATTTGTTTATAACTGTCTTTTACGACCATTTCCCAAGCCCTGTTGGTATATTTCGTGGTATTATTAGCTTTAAGATATAAAATATATAATCTACTATATATATTATATATATATTAACCAAATAGGTGAACTTAATATAATCATTAACCTAAACTCACTCTTAGTACTATATAAAAATATATAATTAATATATAAATAACCATAATTTCTATATTTAATTATATATATATTTATTAATATATATATATAATATTAAATATATATATAATATATATATTATATATATATAATATAATAAATATATATATATATATTATAATATGATATAAATATTATATATTATATTATTATTTTAATTATTATATTATATTATATTATAAACTATATTAATATATATACACTAGGTGATGGCAATAAAAAAATTTACTGGAAAGTATATGTTTTTTATTATTTAACTGTATGTGACAATCTCCTATCTTCTCTTCTCTCTCTC
>JABUQX010122546.1:12500-37500 GCA_015478945.1 Trachelipus rathkii | reverse complement strand
GGTTGAGTTTTTTGGTTTTTTTCCATCGTTAGCTGTATTAAGAAACCTAGAAATTATTACCATATGTAGAATTTTTATGTTGAGTTCCATCCTTATATCATCCCACAACAAGAATGTTTGTGAAATTTTATGCCAGCCCATCAACCACCACAGGACCAGTCGGACACTGGGGATGTTAAATAAAAGGGACCCATGTAACATAAAAAAAAAGACCACTTTCAAATTTTTTGAAAAATGTGGCAGGCATGTTGTCTACAAACTCCTGTCGACATGCTGTTAAGGTTGTTTTTTCATTATGTTAAGTGTGGGATTAAAAAAAAAAGAAAAAAAAAAAAAAAGTACATAAAAAAAAGATCCAGTTTACATAAAAAAAGACCACCCAATTTTTGTACTTTTTTACTTTATATTATATATATATTATACATTATATATATATATATAATATATATTATAAATTATATATTATAGATATATATATATATATATATATATATATTTATATTTAGGGCCTGGTTCGATTAGTATCGGTATCGGTTATCGGTAGTATTCGGTCGATTTTTGATGTATCGGTATCGGTAAAAATGGCCGATACTTAGCCAATTTTACTTTTTGGGTGAAAAATTATGAGAACTTTTAGATTCAATAATAAATTCTAGTTCAGATAGATAGCTAGTACCAAGTTATGTTTTTTTTTCTTCCTCGATTTCCTTTTTAACTTTTGATTCTTTATTCTTTTTCTGCAACTTGGTCTTTAGCGCAAAAATTTACCTATTTGGACAGGCCAGTTATGTACAATTTATACAGAGTATCTACTTTTTTAGCGTTGATGCAATAGTATTTTTTGTACGCAATTTCGTTGAGAGCATGTGAGGTGCGTGAGGTCGTTTTTAAACTGTCTGGATTTCAATTAATATTTGTGCTGTAAATAGGGGTGTTTATCGTTTTAAAATTAGTTTCTGCGTACGAAAAATTTTTCCTTCATCCTTTTGGCTTTTTGTGTATTTGGTTCTGTCTGTTTTTTTTTTTATTTTTTTTTTATTTTTTTTTTTGTGATTGCGTGGTTGCGTGTGCGTTTATGATAGCAGATTTGCACAGGCGTGGCTTTCCTTTTGACTTTACCAACATCAATTGGCTTTCACTCTAAACTCTGTATCCATTGGATACTACCTCTTCTAACTCTTAAACCAATTTTATGCTCTTTTCTGAGCCCAGATGGGCTAAGAATGCATCCCTTCAACTCGGTTTAATATTCCAACTTATAAACTATTGTATAATTCCGTTTGAAGGGTGGGTGTGGCCTAGTGTAAGTAAAAGAACATTCTATAGAACCACGTCTCTGAGAATCTGAATCTCCTAACTTCGTGGTTCTGTGGCTTAAAATCTTTCTCCTTCTTACATTACAAACATTTCTTATGCTCTGGCTACTGGTTCTCCTATATCATGAACAGATTTCATTCTCTTTTTGATTAACCTTACACTTCTCACGAGAGCTGTTATAGTCTTCTCATCCAAATTACTGAGTCCTCATTTCTTAGGGGGATTTCAATGTACACAAAAACTGGGAATTGTTGGGGTTCCTCTGTACTGATTTTAGTTGGAGGGAAGCGAAATCATTTCAGCATTCTCAGTACGATCTGGAGCAAACCTGATTATAATAAACCTACACACATTCCGGATCGGTCCCAACCAAGTTCGTTGAAACACACGTTGACCTATGTTGCACCACTTAGTCCTTCCTCTCTATAAATACCACACCTACTCCTATCGGTAAATTTCTGACCACGAACCTTATATACTAATTTTAATACCTTGCTCTCCAACATCTCCATCCTGCCTAGGTTTGCGGTTTTTGCTGGCACTTTGATCGGGCCGATGGGGAGTGCGGTTGCTTCTACGCTAACTATAATTGAATTGACTGCTTTGACCTTAAAACGCTTCAGATTCTGCCGATAAAGTGGGAAACGTAAATTGTTAAATAGGATGAGAGGTTCATCACTTCTTGGACTAAAATCTGTTTCTCCTCAAATAAATCCATGGTTCCGATCGTGCTTGGTTCCTTGGCCATTCAGCTAGAGACAATTGTTACGGGTGTGGAAAAATTTCTCGTTCTCCTATCCACGTCTTGCCAATTGTTGCATTCAGCTAAGAAATCGTTTGAAGGGATACTCTCGGACGAGCAAGAGCGGAACTTCATTAAACGAAAATTGCCGCTGACCTCTTGGTTCTCCTACTGACAATCTCTCTGGCCTCTTTGCCAAAAAAACATCTCTAACAATTTCTGTAAATCATTCTTTCCCTCCTTCTTATTCGCTCTGATGATTATGTTGTTAATACTCCAACAGTGAAAAGGCCAATCTTTTTGGCCTCCTATTTTTCCTCTAATTCAACCCTGGACAATTCTCTTGTATTCCTCTTCCTCCTATTTCTCCTCTCAGGTGTTCCTATGCCTTTAGCCTGTCATTTAATTTGATCGGGTGCATGAGCCCTGAAAATCTATGAACGTTAGGAAGGTGGGTGGGCCGGATGGCATTCCTCTTCGAGTTTTGAGGAGGTGTGTGGTTCCGTGCTGGCCCCTCCTCTCCGAGTTTTGAGGAAGTTATGGCCTCCAATACAGCACTTTCCTCAGTGTTGGAGCTCGCATATGTCCAACCTATCCGAAAAAAGTGATGCTGCTCTGATCTCCTTCTAACTATCGGCCCTATAAAGCTCTCACTTTACATTCCGTTCTAGATCTTTTAAAACCCTTCTCGAACTTTCAACTTCTTAGATTCATCTGGAATTTCATTCCCTTTCTTCTGCTGATGCAGTACGGCTTCGGTGCTCGAGATCTAACTGGCGATATACTTTCCTATTTTAACCGATTTATGGTTTTCCGCCCTAGGAACTACGGGAAGACTTGTGTGTTGCGCTGACGATATCCAAAAGGCATTTTTGATCCGGGTATGGCACGCTTCATGCTCCTTCCCAGCTCCCCCCTTTGGGTTTCCTTCTTCTCTTTCGCTTACTTTATGTCTAGCTTTCTTTCAAATCGCTCAATGCGGCTGTGTTGATGGGGCACTCTTCTTTTCGTTCATAGTGTGTTCCCAGGGTTTCGTTTTACTCCTACTTTATTCCTGCTGCATCACTGATTCTTCGTCACCTGCACAATTCTAACTCTATCCCACTCATATATCGATGACTTGACCCTTCATTCTTCCAAATTTCAATTCTGCTCCTTCTTTTTATTCTAGAATTGCCTCTCGGTCTAATCTTTCCGATTCCATTCTCTCGCTGCATCTGGATAGGGAATTTCGGGTTGGGTCGTCTCAAGCTGGTGTGAAATTAAATTCTTTAAAACCCAACTTCTAAAAAATCTCTCTCTCCTAAAACATTTAACTTTTCTATCTCTATCGACGGTTCTCTCGTCTCTCCTGTTTGAAATATTAAACATCCTTTTGACCTTTAAACCATAAAACAAAAAAATGTTTGAAATACCTCAAAATGTCACCAGGTGGTCTAGGTGCCTCGAAAGAAACTGGAGTTCTGTTGAGTGGCGAGACTTTTTCTCTTCTCAGTTACGTCCACCTTATACTCAAAGGATCTCATCCGCCCCTTGATTGGAGTACTTGCTCTCATATCGTGTGGGGGGCGGGGGCTCTGGTATCATCCGGCTTTTGGATTAGGGTCGAGCTTCATAAGGCCAAAAGACTTAAAACTGTTCCGTACTTTCGTTCACTTGACCCTTTAAATTTGCGGCGCGATGTTGGTGCTTACCCTCCTTTCTCATAAGTTACTGTAGAGCAAGTGCTCGATAGGGAAACTATCCACTCGCGTACCTACCACCGTTTACGACGCCCTCGTTAGCACCAAGGGGTTCTGTCGGCACATGAGTTGTTGTTGATCGTTAGTAACTCCAGACTGGATCGCTGCGGTGCTTCTTTCTTTCCGGCCACCTCTGTTCTGTGGAATTCTCTTCCATCATCTGTGTTTCCTACTCAATTGAATTTCCCTCACTTTAAAGCCTGCTCTGTGGCTTCATCTGCGTTAATTTGCGTTAGATGGATTTTTGAGGCGGTTCAACCACCACTCCTTAATAGGTATGTCAGATATATTGTTGCGTAAAAAAAAAATAAATAAAAGGTTCTAATAAGGTATTCCTTAAGCTAGCTGAAAACCCCAACAGAATGGCACTTTCCTACGGTGAAACCACTTCTAGAATGCAATTAAAATAGCATAACCGAGGAGCGTTTGCTCGCTTGACAAAAAAAAAAAAAAAAAAGAGACAGGAGGGGAAGTGAAAGCCGCCTTATCTGCAACCCCTGGCACAAGCACTGATTAGCGGGACGATGGTGCTTTTCAGCAAATAAATTCCCGAAGATAGAGGGATCTTGGATATGTTAGACTTTGATGAGTTCATGGCCGAAAAATCAACAATCTCATCACCTTCAAAAAGGATAAATCGAGGGAACCTCATCGTAAAAAACTGAAGAGACAGTCATCAAGGGAATACAAAGATAATTCAAATTTGCCATCTGTGAAAAGGGAGATGAGGCTCTACGAAAACAGGAGATTGCTTGCCTTTAAGAAGGCAGAACCTTTCTGCCTGGTTGGGCATGAAAATGCGGGCCAAGGGTTTCTTAAATTATCATGCTTCGTGCACGGGCAAATAAAATATTCGACACCTCCTTTCATCAGTCGAGGAGAGATGAGCGTATTTTATAGTTATAGGTTAGGTAGAATGTGAAAACACCCCAAAAAGGAACAGTCATCTCGCCAGAAGACTAGGTGAAAGCTTAATTGTTTTTGCGATCACGCCCAATTTGTAAATTTTTGATCTGAGTATTTGTGATATCTATTCTAAAGGATATTTTTATTATGTTCATGTTTTAAACTATATTTTTTTTTATTTTGAACTTCGTGGATGATTTATTTTATTAATCTTCTTTTCATTAATTTTATTCTTTATAATTGTAAGCTAGTTAAAGAATCCTTCGTATAAATTGTAAGCATTGTTAAAAACATAAAAAATAGTAGCTAAACTTTGTTAATTACTTACTTTGGAAAATGGAAATGGAATTATTTTTTAAATGAACACAAACATAAAAAAAGTTAATTAATAATTAATATGTTGCATTATTATTCCTTAAAGGTACTATTTAATTTATAAAATAAATATACTTGGGGCACAACCAAATATTGAATTATAAATGACTAAGTATTTGTTTTGTACAAGGAATTGCAATCTTGGTTGCTAGGCAGTGCACAAAATTTCATATCTTATTACTGTGGTATTATTATATTAATTAAAGTATCGGTATCTGGTATCAGTATCGGCACTTAAAAAAATAGAATATCGGTATCGGTATCGTATCGGCCTCTTTTTCTGGTATCGGTACATCCCTAATATATATATATATATAAATATTATATATATATATAAATATATATATATATATATATATTATATATATATATATAATATATATATATATATATATATATTATTGATAATATATATAAATATATGTATATATATATTATATTATATATATAAATATATATATATATTTATATATAATATTATATATATACAATTATAATATATATATATGATATATATAATTAATATGATATATATATATATATATATATATATATAGATATATATGAATTATAATAATATATTAATATATATATTTATATATATATATATATAGCTATGATGTTACGCTGGGCCAAAATGCTCCGTGGGCAGGCTTTAAAATGGGGCATTGTCCAGGGCATTTGCCTTTCATAAATTGCCTGCCCAAAAATGGCATTTATAAATTTATCAGTAAAGGATGAATTATTGAACAGCATTTTGACAAAAAATAAAACATTCAAAATATAGTTATTTTCTTTTTCGCATTTGTATTATGTATATGTATTGTATTTTATATCGTTCATTCATCACCACCTTCTCTCCAGAAGACTGGGGGTAAGGTGCGCAACATGCACAGGAAGCAGAAAAGTAGAAAAATAAGTATGACAAGAAGCGGAAAATTTAAGCACAGCCTTGACCGTCCCTTATATCCTTAGTGAAATAGTTAGGCCATAAAACCACCCTAGAGCTGTCACAGGATTGCAAACAACCCTCACGAATGGCATCTCGTTCAAACATTAGGAAATATTAAGATAAAAGACAGTAAGAAGCCCACAGGGCATATTCAAAGACTTGTCTCAGTCAAAACCAGCAGAAACCAATCACCAAAACAAACATGTTCAATGAAATGCCACAAGCACTTCTAGGGCTTGTCAATAACTTACATATTATACACAAAGTCTAAAACATGTTCATGCAAAACCCACACCGCACCCTAGGACTTGTCAATCACTTACATAGTATACACAAGCTACAACTACAAAAAGAAAAAAACTATAGCTTAAAGTACACGGTCAAACCACACAAGCTTTAATAACTTTATAGTGAAAAACATGCAGTTTAAACCTTAAATAAATACTGTTGTAAGCTAAAAAACCACTTGAAATTTGGCTAATTAAAATATGATATTGATGTACTCAAAACCATCATATACCTATTCCCACTCCTTTCTTTAAATGTTGCCACTTGAGTCACTACTTCAACAACCTCCTGTTGCAAACCATTCCAAAAATTTAAACCATATTGCTGAGCATGAATGCTTTCTTACATCAATGATGGCATGTGCTTTCTTCTTTAATTTGCTTACTTGTTATGCTCCCTGGTCTTCCGTTCATACTCTACTATGAAGAAATTTATTGGTCTCTGTATTATAAAATAGATGTAGATAATTTTGTTAGACTTGTATCATATCCCACTCTGAGAATTCACCTTTTCTACAGGAAAACATTCCTAAAACGCCTTCCAAATCCTCATAAGCTCTGTACCCCTCAAACCCAAAATCAGTTTTGTCTCATTACATTGCGCTTTCTCTTTTTTTTCTAGGGGCCCATATAGAAGTCTTTAAATTAAGGACCCCAAACCTGGTGCACAATACCTCCAAATACGGGGCCTACATAGCTACGGTATTATACAGTTTTCTTATAACTTCCTTGCTCTTGTGAACATCATTACAATTTATTATGCCCATCATCTTATTAGCTTTATTTCTTGCTCCCAAACACTGATTAGCTACTTTCAATACTGCTTAAAATCCACACCTAAATCTTTTTCTTGGTTCCAAAGAACCAAGCCAAATCCCCATTTTCATATTGTAGCTTAAGAACTTATTGGGAACCTAGATGAAAGAAACTAATTCATCATTCATATTCAGTCATTGCCACTTATCTTGCCCACCAAGAAGTTTATTCAAGATCATTTTGGAATCTTAATACATCCTTCACTATTCCTTACTGAGGTAGCCACTTTGGGGCATATTTGTAGATACTGTAATGTGACTTTTTTCTGAAAAAAATTTTTAAGTTCAAAAAAATTTCTAAGTTCAGAAAAAGTTAACTTAAGTTTAGTTTTTTAAGAAATTATTAGTGGCAAGCTTCGGCATGAAATTCCAGAAGCGGGCACCTAAAGAAGTTTTCTTAAAAAAAAACTTTACTTAAGCTTAATATTCTGAGACTTCAGAAATTTTTTTTGTGAAACTTAGAAAATTTTGTTTCAGAAAAAACGTCACAGTACAGTATCTACAAATATGGCCCCAACTTTGGTATCAAATCTCAAACTTAGAAACCTTACAGTTTAAGTCCTTGACAATAATAATTTATGGTATATGAGGAACAATAGTTACCCCAACACTGAACCCTGTGGGACACTACTCTTCACTATTTCCCATGATGACATTGCCATTTGAGTTGTTAACACACTGTTTTTTCTTATTCCACAACCACTCTTCAAATCCAACCATGTTACTAGGTCAAGTTGTTTTCATGTCTTTAAAATGCTGTAGCTGACGTAGTGATAACAATATTTCAAAAGCTTAGATTAACATTAGATATATATATATAAGATTATAATATAATATTATATAATATTATATATATATATATATATATTAATATATATATATATATATATATAATAATTATATTATATATATATAATATATATATATTTATATATAAATTTCAAGGACTTTAGCGAAAGTTGTTCATGAAGGTTCCCCCCACATAAGGCTGATGAGTGATATTGCAAGTCAAGGCCCAGGTGGGCGCAACCAACCCCCTCTCAAAAATCGAATGAACATTCATTCCTATTATTGCACCTTTCTTCTCAACCGCTTCCAAACTCAGCATTTCTCTCCCTCCCAGGCATTCATTTACTGACTCAATCCACTTTTTCTGTCTCCCAGCCGGTCGATTTCCCCGCACCACTCGACCACTATACATCCGGCTTAACCAACCGTATCATCCATCTTTTCCATATGACCTAATACTTGAAAAAATATTTTCATTGTATTTTCTCATTTCTGAGCCCCTTTCTTCACAACCACACAACTCTCTAATATGTTCATTCTTCATTTTTATTCATTCTTCACACCGGAACATGTTCCTAAGATATGTCCATCTGACACATTTGTACTTTAGATCTATACCTCTATTTTCCCAGACCATAGTCTCACCTACTATTACATTAACACAGGTAACAACATTCCCTCATGTAAGACCCTGCGCACGAAAGACTTAGTCCCTTTACATCCACCAAAAGATTGAATTGCCCAGCCAAGCTTCCTGCCAACTTTCACAACCTTTCTACTACCAGTCTGGCATTCATCCATTCCCTTTTTTCATCCAAATATATACTATATGTGTAATTCAGACAATTGTTCCGAGCTGCTCACCATTCTTAAATAACTGCACACCGAGGGACTGTCCTCACTCAAACCATAACCTTACTCTGATCTACGCTTACTTTCAAACTCCTCCTTTTACACACCCTGGAAAATCTCTTACAAATCTTCTTAAACTTCTCAAGACTTTTGCCCACACAAAACAAAATCATTTGCATATAATAGTTAGGGCACCCTCTCTTTCTTCCATTGTCCATCATTCTAACACCATCCCGTGCCACCCTACCTCTAATTCTTCATTAACCCATCCCTCAGTTATGCAAATAATGCCAAGAACTAACACAATCCCTGCCTCAACTTCCGCTATTAATATTAAATCGAATCAATTTAAAAATAATTATATTCTTACACACGTTCCACTATCGTCATACATTAAACTTCTGAGTCCATTCAGACTTACCACCGACACCATGTATCACTATTCACTAACACCTGCCACAGAGCTTCCATATTAATCCTATTCATACACCTGTTGCAAATCCATGGAAACCTAAATAACAATTTATTTCTTCTGTCGCATTCCTCCATTTCATTTGCTTCAAGTAAAGATTTGATCCACACATCCCCTCTACCATTTCTAAATGCACCCTTGTCTTCACCAATCAGCCCTCCAGTCACTTTGACACACTTTCGACCAAAATACCAGTTTATTTCTTTCCTACAACAATCAATAAATTAATTCCCCTATAATTCCTACAAGTGTACCAGTTCCCTTCATACCCTTATATTACTTTACATCCTCGATCCTCGAACCTATTACCCTCCAATAAACGCTTTTTACAACAAACTTCCCAAACCAATCAATCACCATCTCGCCTCCATCGTTGTCATTTCACAAGGTAAATTTCATCATACCTGCCAGATTTTACCATTTTCTTCAACTTCTCACTCTACCCATTTTTACCTCCTCCTTGCCAATGACCCTCTCCCGAAAAGTTACTTATTCCTTCTTGCACCTCCAAACCAACACACATTCACTACCACCTCTTCATTAGTGCCCCAATCTATGCAGATTTTGAAGTGTTCCCTCCACACCCTTCACATTTATTTCATCAGCTACGAAAGGCACCATCCCTATTTAATATTCTAAGCAGATTCCCCTTTTATTCTCATTCGTAAACCTTATTATATATATATATATATATCTATATATTTATATATATATATATATATAATATATATATATTATATATATATATATATATATATATATATATATATTAATTTATTGAGAGAATGGCGGGGTTTTGTATGGGGCATGTTGATGTCCCACCTGGGCCAGGATGAACCTTACATTGAACGATTTTACCATGGCGAGGGTCCGTCGCCTGTCCCATGAGTCTGGGTGGATTTTTCTGTCTGTTGCGAGCTCATAAAAAATGGTAGAGAGGATAGGCGTTACAGGCTGGGCGTGTCGTTTTTCGACATTTGGTCATATTTTTCCTTACTGCTTTTCTTTTTCGATTCTTGTAGCGCACCTACTTCCCAATCCTTGCGGAAAAAAAAGGTTAGATTAAAGAAAGAAATGAAAGGAAAAAATATATAATATATTAATACATATATTATAATATTATTATAATATAAATATATATATATATATAGTATATATATATATATAATAATTATATTATATATATATATATATATAAATATATATATATATATATATATACATAAATATTATATATTAATTTAATAATAAATATAATAATATAAGAATAATAATAATCATAAATAATAATAATAAAAGTATAAATGCCCTCTTAAATGGCCCAAATTGGAACAAATGCCCAGATAAAATGCCCGGGGCATTGCCCACTTCTTAAAAGTTGCCAGGAATTTTACCCATCACTAATGATCAGCGTCGGACGGGTGACTGGGCCTACCTTTTTTAGAGGGGTGATTCCCTATTATTATTGACATTTTATTATGTATAATAAATTTTAATATAATGAATAGTTACTTTATTAAGTAAAATTAAAATAAAAAAGAATTTATATAAAAAAATACAAATTCCAAAAAAAGTGTCAAGAATTTGTTCCCGCAAAAATTTCCATCAACATTTTTAATTCTTTATTTTATGTATCTTTATTGAATTTTATTTTTCTCACTAATTTTAGTATGATTAAAAAAAATTAGTTACATTAAGTAGAAAATTAAATATAAAATTTGATAATGAACGTAAAAGAGAAATTTAAACAGATGGTCCGATTCACCCCTCAATGGTGGTCAGATTCACACCTCCCAAGGTGAGTCTGAATTAGCTTTATTTAAAATTAATAAAAACTTATTATTATAATACATATTTTTTTGTTGCGGTATACCTATATAGGAGCCGGATTTTCAAAAAAAGAAAAAAAAATCCAAAAGTGCATTAGGGAAAGTCGGGAGGACAAATGTATAACTAAAGGATCCAAGTTCACCCCGCGCCGGACGGTATATATATTCTTCTTCTTGGCCATACACCACCTTATAATGAAATTTATAAGTTTAAAAAAAATAAAATGGACCCAATGGACCCTGAGTAACATTGAAGACAGTTTTCAGTTATCGGAAAACAGGAAAGTGGGTCAGAAGTTCTAGCAGGTTTCAGGTCGGCGAATACATCACTGTTTTGCAAGCCTTGTAATGCTGTGATGAACATCTGGGACACCACTGATCATCTATTTCTCACAGGCGACAGATCTTTCAACGATTACCAATGCCTCAGAAATTAAATTATTTCATGGGCATATTATTACTAAAATTACATTGGAAAAAAGAAGATGATGATGATTTGTGGACTGATGTTTCTGAAAATGATAGCCAAGAATTGTTGAACTCCATGTTACAAGTTAAGACCCTCTTGAACAGAGTTGAGTATTACCTTGGCAGGTTGCAACAAGTATGTTTTCCCACGATTGAAGGGAAGACCGTTAGGGCACTTGTATCGTGTCCATTTTTCCTTCAGTTTTCTAGGAGTGGGGAATGGACGGATTCTGTGTTAAAAGTCCCGTTGGGCACAGAAAACTGTCCCTGCTTCCCAAATATTCTTTGGGCCAATAAGAAGACATAACTTGGCAAGGCAGGAAAATCAATTAAAAGTTGACCAACCAGGACCAGCAACACAACGCATGGGACTCTGGGAGCAATTTCGGAAAAAAAAATACAAATAGTATATTTGTTTAAAACCTTATTCAAGGAGGGGGTGTAGGGGATTTAAACCAATTCAGGAGGGTGTAGAACATTGTCAAAAACCGATTTCTAGGGAGGGGAGGGGGTTATCCGGCACGTGGCACATTCCTTATACCATTCCCATCAGAAGAGCTTCAAGAAGTCGAGGTAAAAAAAAAAAATTTTTATTAGAATTTAACATATTTTTTTATTTTTTTTTATTTTTTTTTTTTTTATTATATCTTATTAAATTGAGACCTTCAAACATATGTATATGCGAAATAATACATATGGGCACTCTTACAAGGGAAGTTTTTGAAGGTGGCTTTTTTTTAAGTTACCATGTCTTTTTTTATGAATTTTGGTCTGTTTTTGTTTACCCACTTTGGGGTCAAATTATTCCAAAGTTTCAAGCAAAAAAACAAATTAATTTACAGGGCAATATAGCCTAGGACTAGCCATTGCAGGAAATGATTATAAAAGGTCGTGATATTGTAAAATTAGTTTAATTATAGGCAAAAAAAAAAAAAAAAAGGTCTCTTTTTTTATGTAACAGCACATATATATAATAATATATATATTATATATATATTATATAATATATAAATATATATATATATTATATTATATATATATTATATATATATAATATAATAATATATATATATATATATATATATTATATATAATATATATATATATTATATATATATATATATATATA
Organism: Trachelipus rathkii; assembly: GCA_015478945.1. Taxonomy (NCBI): domain Eukaryota; kingdom Metazoa; phylum Arthropoda; class Malacostraca; order Isopoda; family Trachelipodidae; genus Trachelipus; species Trachelipus rathkii. Next base: position 24,825 of record JABUQX010122546.1, on the reverse strand, counting down.
TATTATATATATATATATATTATATATATATATAATATATATATAATCCCAATTAATTATGATAGACCCTCTTGAAAAAGGTAAAAATGCATAAAATTTTAAGTTATGTGTTACACCCAATATCTCACAAATGCGATGTGATATGCAAAAAACCAAATTACGATTTTTTGGATATCAGCACATCAATAATCATATGGCAAACCCTGTCCAAGAAATTTCATGTTTACCAGTGTTAAAAATAAAACAAATTAATAAAAACAAAAAATAAACTGATTCTTACCTATAGCCATATATATATACATTAAAATAATTAAATAAAAATTACCAAAGTAATTGTAGGTTGAGAACTAGTAAAACAAACTTCATGTTGAATAAGCTCCTAAGGTTTAAAATGAACAGACATTGAGCAGTTCTCCATTTCAGGGGATAACCTATTTCTTGTGGCTTTCATAAATATTTCCTCTTGTTCTAAATATTCTTTCACTTCGACTGATGACGGTGATTTTAATATATATATTTTTGCTAGTTTTTTTTTTAAAAATTCATAAAAATATTTCCAGTGTTTTTCCACCAAGTGAAGGGAATATCATTGTCTTCACTGGTCAAAGCAGGCAAACTTATATATTTGTTTACTTTCTTGATGTAATTCCGTATGTAGCCTTTTTACTTTTATGTACAATAATCACATCGTCAGAAGAATGGGACTTTCTTTATTCACTAACACTGATGAGAACTGTTACGATGATGATGATTTCTAAATTTTCTTTAAAAACAAATATTGAGTTAGAATAAAGTAAATGGAACCTTCAGCTTAACTTTCCCCACTACGTGAATCATCTTCAGCAGAAGAGTCAGGAGCTAATTTTCATGCATTTCTTTCAATGCCTCAAGGACCATATTTTTTACTGATTCATCTGATTCAGTTGAAAAATTAGCTTGAATCGCAGATCTAAGACAAGTTAGCTTACACAACAAGATGTTATTCACGATAGAAAATTAGACATTCTTTTTTCTGACTGAGTTTCTTGAAGCTCTACAACGAGGTAATTTATTCCACTGAAGGCTTTTGCTTTTAATGCCTTATTTAAAAATAAAGATTATTGCTAAAATGGAAGGAACCACTTGAGCGACTGTTACTTCACGTTTAATGCTTTTTTAGTGATGTTGTCAAAATGGCTCAAGTAAATAAATAATTTTCCCACTGAAAATCAGTCAACATTTTCTGATTTCATTCAGCAGCGTATATGGATAGGGGAACTTTTTTTTCAAACAATCTTTTAAGCATATCTTAAGTTCTGTTCCAGCGTGTTGAAACGTCTTCCAATTAATTATGGCTGTTTGACATTTCAGCTGCATCTATAAAGTTTTAAGGCTTTTGCAGCTGCCGTTGCTGAATGGTGGAAAATGAATAGAGGATATCCTATAACTTATTAAATAAAAATTATCTTAACCAGACTTCTGACATAATAGTTGAATTGTTGAATGCATAGTTTGCCAACATGTGAATAAACCATGAAATTGATAGCAAGCCTCTCCCTTATATCAGCTACCATGTTTGGTCCTTATTCTTGTATCACTAAAAATGAATTCTATTTTTAAATATTGAAAATTTTTTGAGTAGCTGCCAAATATTAAAATTTGGATTTTAATACATATTGGCTGCAAATTTTGGCTATAATTTTTTCATTTTTTATGTGGAAAATAAGTTTCTAAAATTTCAATTTTTAAATTGAAAATAATCTTTCCCTTATGTGACGTAATTTATTCTTATAAAGCTCAATATTCGGCCAATGTTAGCGCAATCAAGCGAAATACCATATTCAGTATTCTTAGATCCGAAAATATCAAATACTGCGAAGAAGTAACCGAATTATTTCGGCAACATCCCATATTATATTAATATATATATATTATTATATATATATATTTATATATTATATATAATATATGATATATTATATATATATATATATATATAATTATATATATATATATATAATTATATATATAATTAGTTGCTTCACTACGAAGCAGGCAGCAAGCAGACCTTAGTAGCTCGTGTCTGGTGCTGCCTGTGGAGTTTTTGAAGAATTTTTTGTCATCTTTTTTTCTAGTCCAAAATCAACCCCGGGGCTGAAAGTGATTTCTCGAACTCAAAACAGAAGTAAAGCTCCTTCGCTGGCGTGCCGAAACGCGAAGCGCGGCCCGGCTCACAGGGGGGTATAACATGTATATTTTGATTCGGTGATCAGAGGCACGCTTTACCAAATTGTTAAATATCTCCGCGTGGATTTGCCGGAGGAAAAGCTCCTCGTTCGACTCTAAGGTCCCGGCGTAGAAAGGCTGTCTGTGGGGGGGCCCCCCCCCCCAGGTCAGTCCTTTCAGCGTAAGGGAGCGACGAGAGTGCGCGGAATGGCCACCGATCCCGGGCCGCCTTCGACATGACCTGCCCCTCTCACTGTCGTAGGCGAAATTTTTGCCAGAAGGAGGAGGAGGAGTCTCGCTTGCGTGAGATTTTCCGGTCAAAGCTGGAATTGGGAAAAGCATGTCTCGGCCGCGCTCACAAGGGCGATTCCATTATCCGCCGCCCACGGCAAGATGTTTGCCCCCACGATCCTGGTTTGGATTCGAATTTGAAAGAATTTCGCTAAGTCCAGCGTCCTGTTGATTCCCTGAGAAGCGCTAAGTCACCCTGAGCTATGCAAATCTCAGGGAATCCAACGCACCCGCTGGACTAGCGAAATTTTTCAATTTCAATCCTAAACCACGGACCGGGGGGGATATTTCTTCCCGTGGGCGGCCATATGATCGGCCTTGTCCGAGCGCGGCGCGAGAAATGCCTTTCTCACGAATCCAGCTTTTCACGGGAAATCTCGCGCAGCGAAAAACACCTCTCTCTCTCTCTCTCTCACATAAGTCCATCCCAGCGAAACCCTTTCGCCTAAGACAGTGAGAGGGGCAGGTCTCTGTCAAAGGGCGGCGGCCGAGGTATTTGGAAACTCTTCCCTCACGTTAAAGCGAATGCCCTTGCCAGAAAACAGGCAACCCCCCGCCACTTAGAGCGAGAAAGGAGGAGCTTTCTCGGCACACATTCGCGGCAATTTTCAAAAGTCGGAGTTTTCGAAATCGGATTTTCCGCAAAGTCACCCTGAGCTATGCGCTTCTCAGGGAATCAACAGCACGCTGGACTTAGCGAAATTTTTCAATTTCGAATCCGAAACCCGGACCGATTGGGCAAATATCGGACAAACGATATGATCGCCCTTGTCGAGCGCGGCCGAGAAATGCCTTTCCCAATCCAGCCTTTGACGGAAAATCTCACGCAGCGAAAACTCCTCTCCTCCTTCCCAGCGAAACCCTTTCGCCTACGACAGTGAGAGGGGCAGGTCATGTCGAAGGCGGCCGGGATCGTGGCATTCGCGACTCTCGTCCGTCCCTTACGCTCGAAAGGACTGACTGGGGGGGGGGGCCCCACAGACAGCCTTTCTCGCCGGGACTTAGAGTCGAACGAGGAGCTTTCTCCGGCAACATCACGCGACATATTCCAATGTCTGGTAAGCGTGCCTCTTGATCACCGAATCAAAAAATACATGTATACCCCCCCTGTGAGCCGGCCGCGCTTCGCGCGGCAGCCAGGAGGAGCTTTACTTCTGTTTGATTCGAGAAATCACTTCAGCCCGGGTTGATTTTGGACTTAGAAAAAAAAAGACAAAAAAATTTCTTCAAAACTCCACAGGCAGCACCAGACACGAGCTACTAACGTCTGCTTGCTGCCTGCTTCGTAGTGAAGCAACTTTCAGTCCTTTCTTTTCCCGGCTTTCGGCTGGACTTGGGATTCGGACAAAAAGTTTTTTTTTTTTTTGCACCTTCCAGAGTTTCTGCTTCTTTGGCACAGTTTTCTTTTAAAAGTATGTTTATACTCTGAAGAAGCATGCGGCAGTAACATCTCATTATGTAATACAAAAATCAACCCCTCAGATATTTTCATTTCTTCGAAGCATAACTCTTTTAGCAACAAACTGAAACCTTCCTTCCACACAAATTTTCTTGTAGACAATGTTTGTTTGTCGAGAAACCTCTCTCTACAGAAGCATTCCCGTGAAATAAAGAAAGAATCAGTGTTACAAAGTTTTTTGTTGTTCTTTTTGAAACGTTTACATTTTTTAAAAAATGATTCAATGAAAAGTTGACGAGGTCTATCTTCCTTCTCAGCAAATTTTTTCACGAAATTCGAGGAACATAGAAGTTAGATATCAAAAAGTTCATAATTCCTCTTTTTGATTATAATCAGCCGTCGAACCAGTCAATTCGCTGTGATATACAACGAATATTTCAACACACATATTAATTATTCTTTAAGAGTTATTAGAAAGCATTACCTTCGGTGACAAACAACTTAATGCCTTGTGATGGAATATTTAAGGACTTCTTTCTACTAACTTCCGGAGAAGTACTTGCCAAGAATAACATTACCAACTCTCTCTAAATTTGAAAATTTCTGGAGTTGCAGCCTTCAGGTGGCCATTTTCCTAATTCCCTCATTTTGCTGGTATAACAGGTCCATATTTTCCTCCCATTTATTTGATTTTTTTTATCTTTAAAAGTTAATTTTCATTAAAAACTTGACATCTGAACAATAATGTATTAGTTAAGTTTCCAAATTCAACATAAGTTGATAACTAAACACAAATTAATTATAAAAACAAGGGTGTCCAAATGGGTCTTTTACGTTGAAAACCTTTTTTTTTTTTTTTTAAAAGTTAAAGTAAGGAGCGTAAAAACCAAATACACATAAAATAGAAAGTTTATTCTTTGCTCACACCAAAGGATGAGCATCTGCGAATCAAAGGGAAACACTTACTAATTGTTGTTTGGCAAACAATCAGAAGCTCTATTGAAAATATGGAGCTTGATAACATCAAACACCACATGTTTTTCGCCTTCTGTACATTCTTTTGCCTTGCTAAAAGGAGACATCCAATAGAACAACTGAGGCTCCCTTTAAGAACGAAGAACTGATGCAGAAATTATTCGTTTGCAAACTGTTAAGAATTAATTGAACAGTACCCATACTTTGCTAACAAAATGTTCATTTTTCAGTCCGGCAGGCTGGATTTAAAGCCATTGAGTTGATGCTCTGTGTTTCTTGCTACTTGCAGTGACTTTCAAATGGATTCTTGTTGCCATCATTGAAAGGCAAATTCTTTATTGCAGCTAAGTATTTGCACAAAAGCGTAGAGGTTCCGATTTTAATTCTCTGAGCTATTTTGACCCATTCTGGATGCAGAGTGGAATCCAGCCATTGTGTAGCATTTCCTACTGCTTTTTATCAAAGTTATGTCCGTTTCTTACAGCCTATAAATTTGATATAATACAAATTTGAATGTATTCTGTAAAATAAAAAAGGAGAAGACTTAAAGCGGCTGATACTGCAGATGAATAAATTTTAATTAAAATATTATGATAAAAGAATTTTCCATGGGAGCTCAAGAAGTTGGGATGCTTAGGCTAAGAAAAAAATTCGATATATAAATTTTTTACTTAAATTTTACTCCATATATTGACTTGTCAAACAATTTAAAATTCTAAGTACTAGGAAAAGAGGAGGGAATCTTATGAATGATATCCTTGTGCTCTTTACTTTCCTCCTCCTTCAAAGACAAAACACCTTTCTAACATCCCTTGAGCAAACTGAGCTTTCCTTAAGATCTCCCTTTTTAAGATAATTTCTAAGTCAATATGTGCTTCACTATACTTCTTTAGGGGTTAAGCAAAAATGATGGCCTTGATTATAAAATGGATTGGTTATTTTTATTTTCCCTGTGTTTTCCCTGTGTTTTCCCTACACTTTTCATTTTCCCTGTGTTTTCCTTGTTTTCCCTTTTTAATATGTATTTCTTAAAATTTATATATATATATATATAATATATATATATATATATATAATATATATATAGTATAATATATATATATATATATATATATATATAGATATATATATATATATATATATATATACTATTATATATTACTTTTTTACAAGTTGTTCAACACCACCTCACGGCAGACCCTATTCAGGGAGGGGGGCGTTGCACGCCAAGAATTATCATCCCCACTAAGCGCCAATTACAAAAATGAGCACAGTGACGCAGGCCTTTAGAAATGAGGGAGATTAATTCACAGGAAAAACACAGAAGATGGAAGATGAGTTTCCACAGAGAACAGAGGTGGGCAGGAAAGAAAGAGACCGCAGCGAACTAGCCCTGGTATTGACCAATATTACACAAAACTCTTAGCAGACTCAGCACCCCTTGTGCTAAGAGGGGGTCGTTAAAGAGTGGTACGCGAGTGGTAAGTTCCCTCGAACCCCTGCCGCTGCGCGAGTACATAGGAAAAGAGATAAACACCAACAGTCGCGCCGCAACAGATAATAGGGTCAATTTGAAATTGGGAAAGTACAGGGGACAGTCTTATAAAAACCATGGCATTTTGACTCGACCCTTATCCAAAAGCCGGGTGAAACCCGAAGCCCCCCCAGATAATTGGAGAAACAGACTTCCTTACCAGGGTGGATGAGAACCCTCTTGTATAAGCTGGAGTAAACTAGAAGGAAGGAAGAAAAGTCTGCGCAGTCTAAACCAAAAACCCCAAGTTGCTTTGAGGCCGCCCTAGAACCGTGTGATTGTTGAGGTTTTTCAGAGAGCATTTTTGGTTTATGTTGAAGGCCAATGCGGTTTATATTGTCAAGCAGGAGAAAGACGATGAGAAACCGGTCGAAAGAGATAGGAAAGTAGGAAGGTGTTTTAGAGAGCATAGATTTAGGAAGTTGGTTTTTTAAAGAATTGAATATTACAAGGTTGAGACGACCACCCCACCCGGAAAGTCTATCCAGATCAGCGAGAAATAGAATCGGAAAAGATTAAGACGAAGAGGCAATTCTAGAAGTATGTAAAAGAGGGAGAGGAATTGAAATGAGTTGAAAGAATGAAGGGTCGAGGGCATATGAGTGTAGTGTATAGAGTTAGATGTGCAGGTTGGAAGATCATTAAGAAAAAGTAGGAATGAAAAGTAGGAGATAAAGACAGAACCCTTGAGGAACACCCACTTTTGACAGAAAAAAGAAAGTTGCTCCATTAAACCACAAGCCCGATTATTGAGCGGACTTGAAACGAAACCCTAGGACATAAGAAAGCAAATAGAAAGAGGAACCCAAAGGAGGGGAGCTTGGAAGGCAGTGACGCGTGCATAAACCGGTCAAATGTTTTGGATATTTCAAGCACCACCACGTAAGTCTTCCTAAGAGCGGGGGGGAAAAACCATAAAAACGGTTAAATAGGGAAAGTATTTCGGCCCAGTAGGACCTTGAATTGCCAAAGAAGCCGGACTGGCGATCGGAAAGAAGAGAATGAGATTCCAGATTGCTCTAAGAAAGAGAATTGAAGAAGGAATGTTCAAAAGATTTTTAGGATAGAATACAAGGTGAGATATAGGACGATATTATAGAAGATCAGGGCGCTTCCTTTTTTCTGGGAAAGGTTGGACATGTGCGTGCTTCCAACCACTGAGGAACATGCTTAGTATGAGACATAGTAATATTCAGTTGAACGAGGGGCTAGTCAGCAAGTAAGCACATTCCTTCAAAACTCAGGAGAAATGCCATCCGAGCCACCAGCCTTCTAACGTTCATAGATCTTCAGAAGCCATGACCCAGATCAAATAGTAATCACAGGGCAAAGACATAAGGACGGGCCCTGAGAGGAGAAGGAGGAGGAGCAAGGAATGCCGAATCGTCCAGGGTTGAGTTTAGAGCGAAGAATAGGAGGTGAAGAGGATGGGCCTTTCAGTTGGATATATATATATATATATTATATATTATAGATATAATATTATATATATATATTATATATATATATACATAAATTTGAACATATACATATACCATACAGATAAATAAATAAAAATATTATAGAACTGAACATTATAATATATATATATTAATATTAAAAACATTTTATTGTATAACGTGAGAATCCCTAATCCACCAGCCACCATGTAAACGATAGTTGCTCGGCGAGCTACGGCTGGGTACCGCCGCAGTGTAGAGAATATTATGGTTTCGTTCAAATGAAGTCGATTTACATTATATATATATCATACTAGCTTATATATATATATATATATATATATTATATATATTTATATAATAAATATATATATATATATATATAGAATATAAGATATATATAAAATAATATATATAAAAATTAGGGCCCCAATTTATAGGGAATAAAAGTATCAGGTATCGGGTATCCGCCAAAAACTTTTGATCGGTATCGGCATTGAAAAAATTGTGAGTATTGTATCGGTATCGGACTAAAATTTTGGTAACGGGCAAACACTTAATATATATATAATATATATATATATTATATATATATATATATGTAATATAATTTATTGCTGTATATATATATATATATATATATTATATATATATATATTATATATATATTTATAGATATATATAATATATATATATATATATATATAATATATTTATATAGATATATATATATATATATATAATATATATAATATATATTATAGAATTTCTTCTTAGCAAAATTTCAACAATCAAGAAAGAAATATAAACTTGCTTGAAAATTACTCTAATAGCAGTATTAAGAAAGAAACGGAATGCCCAATATCAACCAGCTTACTCAATAGCCACATCAAAGAAAAGTTTTGTATCCAATTTTAAATAAAAGAGCTCTAATAAATAATTAATACGTTTATTTTATTGAATAGAGTAGGTTGTAGAAATCCAATATTTATAACGTCATAAATAAATCAGATCTAGAACTATCGATGGATCAAAAATTATTTTGGCTACAAGACTATTTTCTCTACAAAAATTTGGACCGGATTTAAAAATTTATTGTGGACTTTGAAAAAAATATTTTAAACTAAATTCAAAGAAGAATCTCACTCTCTGGATTTTAATTGAAGGACTAATTATTCATAAGATTCCCTCAAACTCCCTAAATTAACACAAACACCCCTCTAATTTACACAACTCTATCCACGTCACAAAAAAAACAATAGTATCATATTACAAGACCCAAACAAATGTAAATAATATGTATACTTAACAAAAACGACCTATTCTACATAAAAGGTAACATCTCTCTCGATTAACAACACATATTCCATCCCTCACAAAATGCCCTTTAACTTTTTCAGAATTAACTTTAACCATTAAACTAAAATATTAGTTCTTGGATTTGTGAGAGAGTTCGGGATAGGATTCTTTTTGCAGCGGAGGATTCACGTGATCTAAAGGTATTGGGCTTTTCAGCACCAGTTTTGGAGACATGTTTAGCAAAAAACTAAGTAAATGGGGTGATGGGCTAAATCGGGATACAAAAATAAATAGCAATGGGTAACGGTTAAGTGGTGAATTAAATTAAAACTTGTGTTCGTTTTACAGACTCAACATAAGGAAGATAGCAAAAAAATAGCAGGGCATCTTCGAATATCAAAATTGCTTTACACCAAAATGCTCATCAGCCTTAAAATAAAAAGATGAGCTGCATTAGTTATACCATTAAATGAGAATCTTGAACCATTATTTGCAAACTGAGGCATGGTTAATGAAGAATTATTTGGAGACTCCGTTCAGGAATATTGAAATGGACGGTTATTCACTTTATTTATACCAACGTAGAGGAAAGAGTGGGGGTGTGGCACTTTATATTAAAAGCAATATTCAATCTGTATTAATGGGACGGACCTTGAAAAAACTAATCATGATATTCGAATCGGTATGGGTTAATATCTTAGTGTTCAATAAATCATTATAGAAATAGGGGCGATTTTAAAGGGACCTTCGGGCCAAGTAGAAGAATTAGATCAGGAAAAATATGAAAAGAATTGAACGACAGACATTGCCACAGTAAAGAAAAAGGTATAGTACATAATGCGGTGATTTTATTCCTGGCATTCAATGGGGAATTTCCTTGTCTAATACGCGACATAAGTAGTCTCAGTATGTATAAATTGTTGATCCTAGATAACATTTTAGCCAGATGGTCCCATGAACCCACCAAGACACGAGTGCACTATTAGACTTAAATATTAACTAACGATGAAAGGATGGTAGATGAGGTTAGAGTTGAGGGAGGGAATTAGGACTCAGTGACATACTTTCATGAAAGTTAAATGATCTGAGCATGATTTCTTGCCCAAAATTGCAAAACATAACAAGAAAAGAAACATAGAATTGAATAAAGGTGAATTTACAAATTACGAGACTTGCTTAGTATAACTGACTGGGATAAAGAGTAAAACAAAAACTTTTTATCATTGGGGAACATTTTAAAGCAAATTTTAATGAATATTCAGCCAGTATGTTTTAAAGATAAACCCATTAGGGTGGCAAAAGAGAAAAACCGTTTGGTTGATAGAAGAAGAAAGAGATAAAATTAATTGAAAAGCGTAATGTTTTATAACATAAAAGTTACGTTGCAATATCTGAATGTAATCTGCATGATGTAAGTGCAGTTAACCTATTCCAAATAAGACAATACAGATAGAAAATCTTCCATAAGGTTACCAAGGAATATTCTGAACTTCAGGAAGTATTTTTAGCTTTTGTATAAACTTTAAAAGTCAGAATAGGACAATTGGTCCAATTAAAAATTGATGAAAGTTTAGTGAGTTCAGATACGGAGGTGCGTTCAACCTTTTCAATGCTATTTTTGCTTCAGTGTTTTACGAGGAAGATTAGATAGATAGGTGTGGAGACTAATGTCTTGTATGCATGTAACAAATAGACTTAACAGAATTTGAATGTGGTAAAAGATATTAAACGTTTATTAGACCATATTGGATCCAGGTAAAGCTGCAGGCCCTGATGGATATATGGTATTTCTTTAAAAGAGTAGCAGGATTGCAAAAGGCATCGGATGGATCTATTAAGAGATTCAATAAACATGTGGTGATTACCCAGATGACTGGGGAAACAGCATTTATGTTGTGCCCTATTTTATATAAGGAAAGGTATAAGGAAACTTTGGGAAATGATATAGGCAGTTAGCTTAACACTCTCTGGTGTAAAAGGTCTGGGAAAAAAGTTACTAAAATGTCATTATAGAGAAATATTTAGAAGAAAAAGTATGTATGACTCCCAGCACCGGGTTCAGAAAGGGAGGTCATGGTCAGGACAAAAAACCCTTTAGATTTATGGATACATTACTGACTGCATTGACCGAGGAGATCCAGTTGAGATTGTATATTTAGACTTTAGTATACATACATACAGGTTCCCCACATAAGGCTGATGAAAAAGTTATTGCAATGTGGTATAGGTGGAGTGGTACATTTGGATTAAAGAGTGGTTGCGAGAATAAGGAAAACTGTGTACAAACTAAATGGGAATAATCATCTGGGAAATAGTGAAGTGTGTCCCACAGGGTTCAGTTCTGGGCCACTATTTTTCCTCATATATATAAATGACTTAGACCAGGGGACTTAAATGCAGGTTTCTAAGTTTGCAGATGATACAAGTGGGCCACCTCATTAGGAATCAGTTGAAGATGCAAAAAGATTCAAAATATCTCGATAAAACTTCTGGGTGGCAGATAAAGTGGCAAATGAATTTCAATAGTAAAAATTGTTAAGGGTTCATTCACCTAAGGTTACTCAATAAAAGTTCTTTAATACTATATGAATGGAGAGTGGCTGAAGTCTGGACCAAAGAAACAAAATTTAGTGTGATTATAACAGTAATTTGAAAGTAGCTAATCAATGTTTGAACTTAGAAAATAAACTAAATAAAATGCTGAGGCATAAAGTCGCAATTTTGTTTACAAAGAAGCAAGGAGTAAAAGTAAAATGTATAATAGCTAGTTGGCCGAGTATAGAATATTAGAGTATTGGGCCCCTTATTTAAAAAAGACTAGTAGCTAGAGAGAGTGGCAACGTAGGAAGCAACAAACAGGATATGATTTCTGGGTTGAGGTAAGAAGCTATTGAGGATGAGGCTGCAAGAGTTTAGGGAATGTTTCTGAGAAAGGCATTTCTTTCAAGGAGGGACCATTAATACAAGTACTACAAAATATTACATCTTACTTGATAATACTAGAGAACCAATAAAAATTTTTCATCTAGTAGAACATGACAGCGTGACCAGGGGCATTTAATAAAGGAAATTAAGAAAAAAGCATTGCCATCTTGATTAAAGAAAGCATTGCATTCAGTAATAGGGTTGTTAAATTTTGGAATAGTCAGCCAGAGGAGGTTGTTGAGTGTGACGCGATTGCAA
>JABUQX010122546.1:5000-7500 GCA_015478945.1 Trachelipus rathkii | reverse complement strand
ACTAAAAGAATACCCCAGGTAAACCGCAAAGATGCAAAGAGTCGGTGTCTCTGGGCCTCCTGGGGGACGACGGGTAGGACTATTTCCCCCCTCCGGGGAGGGTCTCCGAACCCCCGCTCTTTGGTATTTGGGTGTCGCGGGGTTCCTCCGCCCCTCCCCTACGGGGTATGGAAAACGTCCCCCCTCTGTCCCACCGTCGCCTCGAGCCCCCTAAATGAATTTTATTACGCTGATTCATATATGGTATTAGTTTTCTTCTACCTATTCGTAGTTTTGGAGATATAAAAAAAAAAAAAATAAAAAAAGTAAATTTTTTTTGCATTTTCCATCCAATCTCCTTATCCGCTGATTCCATATATGTTATCATTTCTTGTACCTACTTAGTTGTCGAGGATTATCCATGCGGGTGACTTCTTAGTTTGCAATAATTATAATTATATATATATATCATATATATATATATATTATATATATATAATATATATTAATATATATATATATATATGATATATATATTATATATAATTATATATATTATTATATATATATTAGATATATATATTATAATATATATATATAAATATAATATAGATATATATATATAATATATATATGTGTTCAGCAGTTCCCGAAAGACCACATGCATGCTAAACCTAAAAAACTATAACAACTACAGGAAAAATAATATCATTTTATTAATCAGGAACATTTTTACCCATTAAATAAAAAAATAATAAAAAAATAACGTTTTAAAAATTTTAAAAATTGTTAAAAATGTTCGAAAACTGTATGTCAGTGAGTGTTTTTTGAGAATACGAAGGAGCTCGAGTACTCGAGGGAGCGCGCAAAGGTGGTCAGTTTTGAATTTTTTCTTTTTTAACTAAAAGATACCCCACGGTAAACAACAAAGATGGACAGAGTCGGTGTTTTTCGCCTACCAGGGGACGACGAGGCGGGAATTCGTCCCCCCTCTGTCCCTTCGTCGGCTCGAACCCCCTAAAAGGAAATAAAAAGAAAAATAACATTTTACTCCAGAGCAAAATAAACAAAACACTATATTGGCTAAACGTCTTGCTCGTTCTTATTACCGCGGAAATGGAAGTCTTGATCAGATCGACGCTTGCCAGACCAAGATTATACCTAATATTTAAGGTGTTACTAATAAATATTAGAAAATTAAAGAAGAATTTTTTTTTAATGTTTGCATACATGAAAATTACTTGCTGAAATCAAAAATGTTAGTTATTTTCCTGTAACTTTATAGTTTTAAATTGCGAGTGTGGCTTTCGGATGCTGCCATATATTATCTACTATATTAATATATAATATAATATATATATATATCATATATATATATATATATAATATATATATATATATATTATATATATATATATATATATATATATATATATATAAATATATATATTTATATATATATATAGTGTTGGAAAAAAAATGTGTTTTAAAAAAAACCATTGGTTTTAAAAAAAAAAACAAAACTAAACAAATTTTTGGTTTTTATGGTTTTTATCTATTTTGATGCGTTTAATGTTAGTTTTTACATGGTTTTAATAATATTTTAAAAGGCAAAAAAATCACTACTGACGAAACTGTTATACACATGTGCTAAAACATATTTTAAAATTCCTTTAATAAATTTCTTTAGAATCTTAAATTTCAAATTTTCTGGATAACTGTAAACTGGTATAAAATTATTTATTATTTTTTGAGTTTTACTTAAACTCATAAAGTAAAAAATAAGAGGCTATATTATAATATATAAACTCTATCTGAAAAAAAGGTTTTACTTTATTATTTTACCCCCAAAAAAAATTATGCAATTCACCCAAAAATATAATTAATGGCCAATTGCGATATGACGACAATGTCACTTTATATTTGAACTCTCCTTAAAGGATGACAGATGATAATGACGCACAAAGAAATCCGCTGCGCTACGATGCCATATTTCTCACAAATCCTCACCCTCCACATATGAGTTATTATTATAAACTTTTGAAATGTGGCATTAATGGGTAGAAACATGAATTCAAGAGCTCGAAAAAGAATCATGTTTTAAACATTTAAATTTACAAATATATATAATATATAATATTATATAATATAATATATATATATATATAATATATATATATATATATAATTATATAATATATATATATATATATATATATATATATATATACTAGTAATATACATACATATATACTTATATATATATTATATAATATATATAATAATATATATTGATATATATAATATATTATATAATCATTTCACAATAATATAAAATTCACAGAAAATTTTTTATTGCCTTTCAGCTACTCTTCGATTGAAATATTGAGAAAACCATATCAACATGCTAAAGAAAATCATTAATAAATATTTTTTTAGATATTTTATGCATGTTTTTTTTATGGTTTAAACCATTGGTTTTTTATGTGGTTTAAACCATGGTTTAAACCATCCCACCCTA
>JABUQX010122546.1:0-2500 GCA_015478945.1 Trachelipus rathkii | reverse complement strand
AATATATATATATACCTATATATATAATAGTTATATATATATATATATATATATATATAATATATATATAATATATATATAGTATATATATTATATAGGGAAATTAGTCCTACCCTGTCGTTCCCCGAAGGCCGAGAGACCCCGAACTCCTGCCATCTCTGCGGTCAACGCCTTGGTAACTCTTCAGTTTTAAAACACCAACCCAACATAAAGGCCAGGCGTAAGGTTACGTTAATTAAAAATAAGTTTAAAATTACATTCTACATTGTTAATCACTTTTTTTTAAAAACAGAATCTTTTTTTATTTTTAAAAGTGTTTCATAACTATCATAACTAAAATTTTACGCTGATCTCTAAAAATGTATTCCTTTTAGTGTAGCATTAATAGTTTATAAGATACATATGACTGTCGACAAGGCCTGATATAGAATATATAAATAATATATATTAAATATATATAATATATATATATATATATATATAATAATAATATACTTATATATATTATATTATATAATATATAGCTATATATATACTATATATATATATATATATAATCATACGGGCTCGTTGGTCAAAATTACATTGAGTTAGCCAAATCAATAAATTATTATATAATAAGTATAGATATAGTATCATATCTATATATAATATTAAAATATATATTATACATATATATAACTATAATATCTATATATATATCACTAACTACTAATAGCTATATACTATATATAAACTACTATTTACTCACCCATTTACTTTAATAAAGAAAGATCAATTACTTTTCTTTTCTTTTCTCTAGCGAGCAAAATTCTTGTGTTATCTCTTTTCATGCCCCCATTACTATCATATATATTAGTACTATATATATATAACCTATATGTATATAGCTACGTAAACTATACTATACATAGCTATAATTACTACTATAAGTACACTATGAATATATAGTATATAATTCACTTAGGTCTCGCGCACACAATATATACTATATAAATATATAGCCACATTATACTAATATAATACTAGACTAAATACTACTCAATATAGTAATAATCTACTATATAGAGTTATATATATACTAGCGACAAGAAGAGAAAAGTGAATAGAGTTCATATACGAAATCATTCGCTGTATGCACGATTCTTCTAACATTTGACCATTTACAAAGGCTTTACAACATTCGACAGAAGAAATTTAGTAAAGTTTTTATGACAACTTAAACCCTAACTTACGATATGAAATTTAATCCGTTAATTATTACTAAACTGTTTCACAGCCCTCCTAACGTTTATTTAAAACAACACACAACATATCGCAGTCAATAACATACTCTCATATAATATGACGCAAAGGTATTATTATCAATGATAGAACCCCAACAACCACAATCTTTATTATTAAATAAAATGAAAATATAGCAGCTGATTCTGAGGTCAGAGGCAACCTAATCCGTCGCCGAGAAAGAATTTAAGTCAGACGCGTTTTCTCCCGCTCCGACCCTCAGGTTGAGTCAATAATTATATAAATGGATTATGAATTAAATAAGTAGATATAACTGATGATCAAGTTAGCATAAATAATTATTAATTAGTTAATTATTATATTTATGTGTATTTAATAATATATTATATTTCTTGCAAATGCAATTTAAATGGGATTATTTGACAAAAAAAAATGGCTGATACTGACTTCCTCAGGCACATCCAAAGTTGCCTTGCCCTGGAGAATAAGGAATCCAAAGTGGGGAACGCGTACCCCGGGGGGTACGCAGAGTAATACTTGGGGGTACGCCAAAGAAGTAGCCTCACGATCACTTGATCTTGTATCAAGTGAGTGTGCGAGATAATATATATATATATATATAAATATATATATTATATATATATAATATATATAATATATATATAATATAATAATATATATATAATATATATATATATATATATATATATATATATATGTATATTATAGTATATATATATATATATAATATATATATATATATATATATATATGGTCAGTGTTTCCATTGTAGCCGTCATATGTATCTTAGAAACTATTAATGCTACAGTAAACGGAATACATTTTTGAATTCAGCGTACATGTTAGTACTGAAACACTTTAAAAAATTAAAAAAGCGATTTTAAAAAAAAGTTAATAAATTTAGAAGAGTAATTTTAAACTTATTTTATTTAACGTAACCTTACGTTGCCCTTTAAATAAATGGGTGTTTTAAAACTAAAGAATACCCAAGGGATATACCGCCCCCGCAAGGCAAGGATTCGTCCCCGCCCCTTCCCGGAACTACGGTAATATTTCCCCCCCTCCGGGAGGTCTCCGGAACCCCCGCTCTTTTGGTATTGGGTGTCGCGGGGGTTCTTTCCGCCCCTCCCTTACGAGGTATGGAAACATCCCCCCCTGTGTCCCCGTCGGCTCGAGCCCCTAGTGTGCCGCTATATTATAATAATATAATATAATATATATATCTCTCTCTTTT
>JABUQX010122545.1:35000-40189 GCA_015478945.1 Trachelipus rathkii | reverse complement strand
GTCCTGATCAGGAATTGTACATACATAAGACGAGTCAATTTGGCGCGACTTGAACATTCCACTTACGTCATTCAATATTCTTATTGAACATGGCCAATGTCGTCTACGCGTAGTTGGCTTGGTATTACCTTACCGCTTTTCTGTTCTTTTTGTGTAATCTGCATGTTCCTCCCCTTTTTCTCGATTCCGTACATGCTTACATTGTATGGTCAATCAAATCATCTTTCCTTGATTTCCTCCTCCTCTTCCATTTCTTTCTCATTGCTCTATTTCGCACATGTACTGATCGTATGAACCTTAATTACCAGACTATTTTGCAATCTTGTCTCACTGCTGCTCCACTCCATGTAATGACAGATAGCGAGTTCTGAGATGCAAACAGGGTAGAATCACTGCGGTGGTCTGTTAATGTCAGGCTCACAGACCTGGTGTTTCTCTCGAGACTAGTGGGTCACAAGAGTCTCGTTGCCCCGCGGGGTGAATTTTAACAATATTCTTTTCGGATAGTAGGGTACGTGTGATTTATCCGGGCCTTCTAACTCTTGCTCTCATCGCTACTACACAATTGTTCAAACAAAGGAGGAGCCAGATTATCCATTATTTACCGATTTTTTTTATGGCTGATTGTGAGTCCGAGATATCAAGGTCTACTCGCAATACTTACTCGACTTCAAGAATTTGATGTTGTGCTTCATGTACACTATCTTTAGTTCTATTTCCGTCCAACTGTCATAATATAATTAAGCGATTTCGTCTCTATGGAAGAGTAAGCGATGGTATTTGCCCATCAGGTTTTTCTCGCATCGCTTGATTACTATAAATCTTTTCGCTGCTTGCCAGGCTAGATTCTCCATTAATTGTGTTTTTTTCTCTCCTGAGATGGCGCTATCCTAAAAACCTTGTATTGCAACATTCCTTTTGTTATAGGCATATTACTCAATAGTGGATAGCTAATTAATTTTTATGTCTGCATTGTTGTGTCTTAAACTCAGTACATGGCCACGTCGGCTATACATTTCAAATTTAACGAGTCGGATGATAGATCATGTTTTTTATAACTGGTACTTTATAATTTACCCTTGTTCTATGCTTCTTCATGCATATGATGACATTGCCCTTTAAATAGGTTTCTCTATGCTTGGTTGGTTGGTTATATTCCATGAAGTAGTATAGGGCGTCTGTCATGATCGTCGTCACTGTTTATATAACTTGGTTTATTAACTGTACAAGTTACTTGGATACTTTTTGTCATAGTAATCTTAGGCAGTAATGGTTTGTTAAATAAACCTGCATTTTAGGTAAGCTTACTTGTATTTCACACTTAACTTTTCCTTGGCACCGTAATACCAAACTCTTCTTCTGGTCTCGGGTTCATTCATCTCCGTCGATATTATAACCATGTTTAATCGTCTAGGATTGTGTCTCTATTCTTTGGCCAATTAATCCCTGGATTATAACTGTAACGCTTTTATTTGTTTGAGTTCTTGCTCTGCTTTTATTTCGCCTTTAGCTCATCCCTTTTGTTTGATCTAAGTCAAGTATGAGCTTATGCTTACGTGGTAATCTTTCTTCAACATTGCGTAAGTTTTGTTTGGATGATTTATGGATATGATATCTCGGCATTTTGTTGGGTCATATTGTTTTGTCAGAATGAACAGCTTCGATAGTGTTGGGATTGTGTGCTGAAGCCATCGCTGTATCACATGTGATAGATGGTGGTCTACCTTAGACGCTTAAGGAGTGCGTCTGTGGGTTGTTAATATTGTTCTTTTTACGTTTGTTTTTAATTATTTATGATTTGCGCTTTTCGGTTGGGTTTTTATTGTTTTTAGAGTGGCACGAATTGTGTGTGATTAGTTCTGATGGCCCCAGCTCTTTTGATCTGTTTTTCGTCATCGGATTTGTCATTCGGATCCACTTTTGGGAGTACACTTCATTCCACTGGATTGATTTTTTAGCTATAGGTCTTTTTCTCTTCGTTCTGCGCGATGTCGTTATTCGTTATTTCTAGTATGGTTGCTTTCTGTGAACTGCTCTGAATTTTGCGATCATTGGATACACCAGTTCTTATTGCTTTCGCCTGGCTGTTATATTATCTACTTGTCACCATCACGTTGTGGGCTTTTTATTTCTGCTTTGTTTTTTTAATATAGGTCCTAGGCATTTTATACTATTTATTAATAAGTAATGGTCTTTAATATTTTGTGATGGTTATTAATTACTTTCGCCATCATGTACCAACATTAGTTATCAATATCTGTTGACGTTCTTTATAACCATTGAGCAACTATAATTATTATCGTATTAAATTTTTTCGTTGTTTTTCTTTCATATCATTATAATTCAATCTCTTGTTTATCTGCTGTGTTGATGGTTTTCTTTCTCCTTGCTCTGTTTGATTTTGTGTGATTGTTTTTCATCTCTTTGTTTTTTTATTAACTAAAGCTTTTTCGCGGATATTCCATGTTGATTTATTTTTATCGATTTTTTGTTTTTCTCTAAATTTGGCGCTTATACTAATTTTCTAGTAGACAACGATTCAGTGCTGATTATTTTGATCGAACAATGTAAACGCCCTACTTATTTGATAACATCTCCCCTTATTTTGTGGCGACGCCAGTGATTTATAGCTTTCATGCTGAACGCTTTCAATCTGTCGGAGACGCTGCACGATTGATCAAATATCATGGCTGCTTGGGCTTCCACTCTGTTGCGGTTATTCGGTGGTCATTGTCTTGGGTGTGGCTTGTCATTTATGGATATCTCTTTTAAGTCTTCTTCGTGATGAAATTGTTGTGAAGAAATACAGTTCGCTTCCACGTCGTTAATGTCTAGCTACTCGTTCAGTTCTATACATTGATGCTGTGCCCGAGCCTGACTGTTTATTGGTTTTATTCTTTTCTTCTTTTTGGTGCGTTATGAAATTATTTTTAGCTTCGAGATTTATTTCTTGCAGGGTGATTGTGTTTTATAGTGTATTAATTGTTGGAGGTTTTTGTGCGATGTTATTTGTTTATTTGCTTCATCTGAATTCGGAGCGTATTTGATGCTAGTTTTGTTGGGTAACTAGTTTATGTTTACCTTTCCATTTATGACTTTGCTGGTTTAGGATGTTGTTTTTTCATAATGATAGTCAACACCTTAACGGCGTTTTCATTTTCTTGTTGAGTTTCACTTGGCTTAGCACTTAACCTTTTAATCATTGGATTTCATTTTATTAGATCTTAGGTTTTGTAATATTTTATTCTATATTTTATCTTTGAATGAGAATTAGAAAAGACTGAGTAATCACAAAAGTTCAGATACTTCATATTATCCTATTTGTTTAAATGATATTATATTTGTAATAATTTATCGATATATAAGTCTTCTAATTGTTTATCTTTAATTACGATTATTGGTGATTTATTTTGTGACTAACTACCCTTTTGATCATTCGCATTATTTACTTAGTCTATTTCTTTTTTAATCAATTAGTATGTATATACTTTACTGTTTCCCGTTATTAATATGTCTTCATTCGTTACATCATATCTTTCCTTAAGTATCAGTATGAGTCGGTATGATTAATTTAGTAATGATGCTTTTGCTTTTGTTTCTTTCATGTGTCTTGTTATCAGCCTGTTCCGCGCGAGGCTTTTCTGGCTACGCTGGGCATGATATATGGTGTTAAGTTTTATATTATTATTATCGTTTTTATTCATGTTATGGTTTGACTATTGGATTCATAGGTGTATATAGGGATGAGTGCAGTTGTTCTTACTCTATGTTTGTATACTCAATGCTTGTATTTGTGTCTTTCATTATTTATTCTAGTTTTTTTACTATTAGTCTTAATTTCGTTACTGTCCATCTATCCTTTACGAATCAGATTTAATTGTGTGTCTTTGGTTGCTATATCGGTTATTGCTTTTTGGAGTAGTATTGATTTTTATTGGTTTGATGCCAGCTGCGGTGCAGAAAGATGAGATTGCTCAATTAGTATTAAATGTACAACAGGTTGCATGAAATCCTGAGAATCTGGTGCGTTTTGGTCCCAACCAGAATGCTAATAAACCCTGATCTAGAGACAATAAATTCTCTGTAGTCTCATTGTTCTGTTTGCTCTTCATTAGAAGTAAATTAATTAGTAAAGGACTGATTGCTGAAGTATTTAATAACATAATTAATATCAATATCTTTAATGTACAAAAATGTTCTAAACCAAAGAGTCTTTTTACTCTTGGCAGTTATAAGTTAATATATCAAGTCATTATTAAAGAATTATAAACAATAACTTAATATTGAATATAATAAGACATAAATAGTACTTTATATCAAACACAAGGTATTCTTTTTTTCATAGGGGAGGATCCATTTTTTCATTTTACCCATAGTTGTATATTATTAATTAGTTCTTTGAGGTTATCTTTGACTGGTGTGAATTGACTTAGCATACTAAAATATTTAATTAGAGTGTGTAATAATTACAGCCCTATATGCATATCAGCAGTTTTTAACTACAATATAATCTTACTAATATCTAAATTAATAATTAAACATATGGAATCTCCAATTTCAACTCCGCTCAAGTGTATGGTTTAACGTAATTACATCAGTGTTGATTAATCATAGAATATTCAAAATAATAATAGGATAAATATGTCCTATGTATTATATAATATTACTTAATAATAAAATAATTAACCTTACTTAGATTAATCATTAGTGAAGAAGAAGAGACTAGTTATATCAATTTAGCATTCTAGTGTTATGAATATTAATTGATTTAATTATAAGAATACTGATAATATTCATTGTACTATATAAGTACATAGCATAAACAACATATATATTATAAGAACTAAATAGACTTTATATAATAAAACAATCTTAGTCTTTAAACTAATACTGATATTTAGTGTAAAATGATATTTAAGAAGATAAAATGAATAAGTAATTAATATTTAATACACCTATATAATATTAAATTAGGGTGAGTTATTGAATTTAAGTACTAAGTTCATATTTGGAATGTTTTATTAACATAAACCGCTTCGTTATCTATTTATGTGAAATACCTATTCGATCATTATTAGCATATATATTAATAATAACACATACCTAAAATAATTGCATTTGTCAATGAATGTCGGGAAAACCACAATTGTATACCCCTATCCATGGCGATGATTACTAAATACATATAA
>JABUQX010122545.1:0-30000 GCA_015478945.1 Trachelipus rathkii | reverse complement strand
CTTACGCTCTATCCAATTCTACCACCAAGTTTCATGATATAATTTCTCTTTCTCTGCTCATTCTCTCTCGATAAGGCATAATCTTTCACTGTTCTTAATATTCTATAATCACCATATACTAAGGTCTTATATCTTATACTTATTTTAGGTCTTCTCCATATCTCAGCGCTGGTGGTGACGTTTTTCACTAGTTTTCATTTTTCTCTATACGCACTTCCACTTTCCGCTCCTCACATCGTTAATTTGTCCCTCCTCTCGTCCTCTATTCTCCCCGTTATCCATTCTTTTACCTGGCCTCTCTTCCAATATGGGTTACCACTTCAACACGGTTATTACACTCGGCAATCATCCAAAGTACTTTCTATCCACCTTTTTGTATTTCTTCTGTCTAGTGAGGGACATTACCAATGGTGTCGGCATTGTTGGATAATATTGGACGTCTTCTTATATATATGACATTCTTAACTAACTTTCCTCATTAACAGTGCACGACTTCTACATGAAAAGCAATAGTATGCTATGCTGTTGCGAAACTCTTTAATAGAATACCTCCATCTCACAGCGAACCTTATATTTTCATACATTCATCTCCAGAGTACTTCTCTTCCAAATTACACGCATACTATAGTCACTCATTACTACTCTCAAATATCTCTCTTTCTCGTTTCGTCTTCTTTTGTTCTTATTTGCTTTTCCACGGGTATCGCCGGCAGGTTGTGTGATACTTGGTATTTTATTTCATGATAGTACTAAGTATCTCGATATTCTCATTTGACGCAGGTGTTTTGCTTCTCTCACTCACTGTGATTTTCTCCATTATTATTCAGTGATACTCAATCTCGCCAGCGAGATTCACGTTTATACCATAGTTTACAATTTTATTTTCAATACTTATTTAACGACGTATATGCTTTGGTTCTACGCAAGCAACAGTTCACCGCTAGCCATTTAACGAATGCTATAAGTAGAGCATATTCACTCGTAAGCCCGGTTCCTTCTCACATACACTTCTCAGATTTGTTAAGAGTGAGATATGAAATCAACCAACTTTCAATACAAATTTATATTAATGGAAGTTCCCCCCAGGGAGCCATTGGTTATACAACCACAAACAATATATATAAGAAAAATTCTTTTAATAGCATAAGTGTCTCACTCAGTCGTGAAGACTTGAGACCTCGATATCACATAATAGAAACTCAATTATGATAGCAGTGGAACTTCATACAAAGAAGTCGCCACAAAATATGTGAAATTTTTATATTTAGTTTATTTGGTGATTTTAGAAAGTTAATTATTACTCCTTTGTAATTGTAATTTATAACTTGAAAATACAATAAGTGATTAAGATTCTTACATAATGGAACTCTTATATATGTACTAACAAAATGATCAGACAATAGACTTGCCATTATATCTTCCCAAATAATGCCTTTCAATATTATAATTTCCTCCATAACCCTAGACGCATAGTGAACGCTATATCTTAGATGTCAAAAGTGGTGCATTTTTAATCTAAAAATTTTTTCACTATCAAATACAAAATAGAATCGTACTATTTGCCACACATCAGTGGCGAGATTATTCTGGCTCATAATTGATAACACAGTTTTGGACTTATCACTTCACCCCACATAAATCTCTGCCATAACTTAGAAATCTATCTGCTACTAAATTGCAACAGAATTTGGGTGACTCGCAGAATAAAGAAACAATTCTGGAACTATTTTAGAGATTATCTGCTCATGGACTCTCTTTATCTGCTATCATCTTAGATATCACCTCGCGAATATTATTCACGTCATAGATAGAGATATAGTATAATGTGATATATATTAGATTACGAAGAAGAGATGGTGAGAAAATTATTAATTAATATATTCTTCTCCTAGTTTACCAATTTATAAAAAAAGCGTGCTTAAACTAGCGCTGTCACTTTATACAGGGTTGTTATAAAGATATGATATATATACAACTCTGTGTCAGAATTACGATGACGCTCTTATTTTTCTCTAGCAATTTGGCTGCTTTGATTGAAAAATTTACATCCAAACAGGAATGTATACACGTATACATTATTTTTATATAAACAGTTGATGTCATGTGTTTTGATGATGTAAAAAGTTCAGTATGAAGGGGTGAGTTAGGAAGATTTTTAATTTCAACTTTTTTAAAAAGTTTAGATCAAAATTTAAGAAGGTAGAGTGCTTTCTCTAGTCTGTATGTAATTAGTAGTAGTTAAATGTTAGGTTATATGAGAGTAAGAGATATAGGTGAATTGCCTCCTAAAGGACGAAGGTTTTATCACATTTGTAAGCACAATGGTACGTTTGCATCAACTGGAGCTCATGTAATCTACGCTTCATTCGCTCCTTCCCCCAGAACTCATTGGCCCAGGGATGAATAGCTTTAGTTTAGTGTTTCTAAGAGGCATAATGATTGCGGAGTATTCTCTTTATGTGGCGAGCAACATATTTTTTGCAGGCGCGAAATTTATCAGGTATACGAAGGGAAAGTGAATAGAGTAACGGAGGAGTGATGTGCGTTATTGTGTAAGGTTCATATATAGAGGAGTACATAGATTGAGGGAAATTCGAAGATAGATAACTCTCCAACTCTTGCAGGGAGGTATATTAGATACTAGAGCACAATGGAGTGTAGAAATTTTATCCTCGTATATAATATATAAAAGCTCGTTAATAAGGTCTACAAGTGTTAGAATGAGTCAAAATGTGAATAGTTACTAATAATGAGACTGAAGAGCTGTCGAGAATTGGGCCTGAAGGAACAGTATTCGTCACCCTCAATCCAGAGGATTTTTGTGCTGAAGATTCTTACTATATTATTGTGCTTTACCTCAGTTTACCGAAAAAAAATTGGATCTTAGAAGAGGCGCAGTGTAGAGATATGAATGCTCATCGAATATTTCTTACGCGCGTGTTTTGGGTAATTTTCTTTTACCCGTTTGAGTTAGTTCGACAGTGTCACTAATCATTCTTGAAATGGGGTATGCTAAATTATGATAATAGTAAGATAATATATTTTTAGGAGTCTTGTAACATGTAAAGAGAGCCTCTAGGAATTAAACAATTATATGAAATCTTATTTTCCATGTCCTACATCTATTGGCTTTATTGATTATGTCGTTTGAAATAGTATAATGGTCTATAGTTCTCTAAGCCCTACCTGTTCTCTATTATCCTGAAGGAATTAACTCTCGCAGCTATCATAAACACATATAAGTTTTAATAAAGAAGTTTAGGATTTGAATGTATCCGTTTTATACACCTCCTCTACCTTTAGTGTCTCCGCCAGTATGCTCTTGTGTATTCTGCGTGTGTGTAAGAAGAATCTCTATGCCGGGTGGCCGGTTTTATGCATAGCTTTTGGATGTACCTATTTTTACCATGGGGTTAAGTTATAACAAGCTCCTCCATAGAACAACGGTTTTATGTTCGTCCTGATTATTCTAGAGAAGATTGAATATTCGGGTGATATATCGTTTAGTATTACTTTTTAATCATTATTGATAATCTTTAAATTAATTTTAACCAATATGTGAAATTAAATTTATACCATGGTTAATAATCCCTATAATAACATACTAATATACACTTTTAAGCTAATTTCTATTATATTAAATTAACCGTATGTTCTCCAGTCCTTATTGACAAATGTCAATATGTTAAATTTCAATTATATTACTACTTACTAACTTGTAGAACGTACTACTTGCAACTTAAATCTAGACTTGCTTACTTACTACATTTCAAATATAATAACATATATATAAAATTATTTTCATTACTGATCATTCCATATATGTATTAGTGCTTATTTAAAATAATTTAATGATAACATTAATATATCATTAGTATACCTAATAAAATTCGAAAAGGAGTGAATATAGACAAACAAGACTTTAAGTTTTCGTTAGAATAAGTAAACTGTAATAATTTTCTCCTTATCAATGTAAAATTATCGTAAATGAGTGTCAGGATTTCGAATTGAGAAAGCATTAATAGATTTATAAAAGTTCTCTTTCCCATTATTTAAAGTAAGTGTTTCATATTGTATTCTAATTTTACACGATCAACATTAACTTATCTCAATTTAAGACAAAATAAAAGAGAAAATAACTTAAAAGTTAGCTTATTAGAATAAAGTGAGCACAATTAGTATCATCATGTGTGCAATAGAAATATAACCAGACTGACGTGTAACTACATAAAATAAGTTAAAGCAATAATAGAAAATATATAATGTCCCCTCACCTTGACATGTGCGAGCAGACAAATTCATTTCTCTCTACTTATTCCACGTAACTAAACTCGTTGTGTTTGGATATGATTAGTGTAACCATATTATGTGTGTCTCAGATATCATATATAAATCCACCTATACAAAAGTATAATTGTTGCTGTATAACTCTGATGAAAGATATAAAAAAAGAATATTACCTCTCATTAGATATTTAATAATTCTAAAACATCTACTCTGTTATAAAGAATGAGAGATATCAAAGGAATTCACAAACAATTAATGTTAACATGATTAAGGAAAGAGGACAGTTAGATTTAATGATGTAACAAAGCAAAAGGTGCTTATTAGAACTAGAAGATTGTGAGGGGTAACTATATACTGTTAAGATTAGTCATTAGCGTGATAGTTGGATATTACATAGTTAAAAATGATAAAAATTTAGTATAAGAGGGGCCTTTTACACACATTAGACTTTTAAACACATATAGCACTTGAAAAATAGTAATTTATAACTTTGCTATTACTTAATATAGTAAATATTAATATATTACATATTAATATTAATAGTGAAATGTATATCTATATAAAATAAAATGTAGAATTCTTATTTTCTCTCTATAGAGGATACCGTGCTCTATAACTCTCGTCGACACTCCTCATAACATATCACAGAAAAAACATAATATCCACTAGGAGACATAGATAACCTCGACCTATGCGAGCTTCTTTAAGACAAACAAATTGAAGTTCTCAATGTATTACGCGTACGCCTTAATTAACTCATATTCAGCGAATTTGTGACTATCACTGCAAACGCCCTTTGGTTTCTCTAATCTGACTCTAGAAACTGCTCATGTCTAGCCCCTGTGAATTGTTATAAACTCGCAACTTTTTTTATATTCTAGTATTAGCTTGATTGTTACAGTGCGAAGTTACTCAGAATGTTCCTTCGTATAAGGGTAGAGAAATTGCATGTTAGCTTCAACTCATGATCAGGACATTAATATCCATATATATTATTTTCTCCCCATTTTATTGTTCGCACAATATAATTTATACACTAGTTATTCAAAGTAGAATCCACATTCTCTCATGTAATCTACTGATATATTCTGGAAATTCTAATATTTTTCACATTCCTTAGCTTATACACTTTCACACACTATGTATCAGCACTTAACTGAAGACTGAATTTGCTTTCCACAACTTTTGATGTAGGCCTCATGTGCTTCACATGAGGATTAACAAAAAAATAACTAAAATAAAAATAAATTAAATATGTATAGGTATACATACAGTATTAAATTAATAATGAATGACAATTTAAAAAAATTACATATAAAAAAAATGGTAATATTTACCTTAGGAGGGTCGAAGTTATAAGTTCCTTTTGAAGTGGGTTATTCCAGGTTAATTATTAATTTTTATCATATTCATATTATTCCCTCAATTTGTGATCTTTCATTAAATTTTAAATCGCTATGATTTATATTTTATAAATCATATTAATTAATTATGTTTTCTATGCATTATTTATAATATTTTTCATTGTAAGGTATTATAATATTATATATTATATATAATTATATATAATAATACTATATGTATGTGCTTGTGCGCGCTCTTATAAATTTTATTTAAATTTCTTTTTATAAATATATCTTGCAGGTACTTATTAAAATTTGAAAATAAAAGTTTGTAATTTTAATTCTATATAAATTATTATATATAGTTTTTTTTTTACTATTACTAATATACAGATAACTACTACCGCTCACTACCAAAGCCCTAATCTAGGTAGGGGTGACGTACTCATAATATTTACATTACTCGCGTCAGAACGATGCCGAAGTCCTTAGGAGAAAATAGCTCACATTCTCTCACCTACCGTTTCAAGTTGCGAACCTGTGACTATATTGTTATTGATCTGTGAGCGATTAGATGCTCTATCACACTGTAAGCATAATTTGTGGGCGCTTTTATGTAAATATAAATATAATTAAACAATAGTAACATTATATTATACATGCATTTATAGTATTGAAATCAAGCAACATCAACATACATAAAATAAATTAAATTACATCAATTATAAATTATTATAAATTATATATTATAATATTATATTTATATATATTAATATAATATATACATATAATATATATATATATATATTATAAATATATATATAATATATACTATATATTATATTAATATTAAATATACGTTATTCTCATTATAACTGTTTAATTACGGGTATATGATAATTATACTAATCAATAAAATTATCTAATTTAATTGAGAATAATTAACCGTGTGATCATAATATATAGATCACTTGATCTCATATATCTCAAGAAGTAGAATTATTGAAAATGGCTAATTTATTTGAATATTATACTTTATTCAAATCTTACATTGTTTGGACAATAGGTTGATTTGTAATCCTCTCGCAAGAGCAAATGGGTAATATTAGGAAGTAAATTATTAGTGAAAACTCTCCTTCGAGACAGGTTTCAACAAACTCCCTCATATCACCTGCACACTATCACAAGTGTAACAAGTTCATACTATACAGGAACAAGCATTCATTGAATTTACTCATACACTAGGCTCGTAAGAAAATTTGAAAAATTTATAGATATGTGTGTGTAAAAATTTAAAATTCGATCTTATAGGTTAATAGGTTGACATTTATCGATATTTCTCTATAGTATCGTGCTCTAATTATTCCTATTGTATATTTCAGTACTCATATTATAAGTGATAGTGGTGTTGTCTGTGTTAATAGCTCTATTGATAGTATTCATTTTATGTCTTGTTTATCGATATTTGTTGCTCTAAGAAGAACTATATTTAACATTATATATTATAAAAATACAAATATATTATCCTCCCATTATATGTTGAATTTATATCGTGTTACCCTAATTGAATATACATTAAAACTATATATTAGCTCTCAACTCTAATGTTCGTAATATCTTCCTATACTGTCTTTAATTATTTAAACAACACACACACACACACACACACACAAACTCAGACACCACTCATTCCATAAGCACACACACACACACACACACACGGTACACCTACGTGACTCCAAACATAAAATATCTCGACAAAGTATCTTCACGCAATTGGAAGCGAACAAATAAACTAATGGTGAGAAACTATGTCAGTAGGACGTTTACAGTTTTTTCATATTTTTCATCTAATAGTTATTTTCATCGACTCACAAATTTCACTAGTTGATCTATTTAACATCTATAATGGCTGTCAATACTCAATCAATACGCAAGATAAATACACAGCAAAGGAATATAATCTAAGGATGAAATACCTGGCGCTCGGGCCTGCGCGAGGTGCCTTTTACAAAATGCTCTAGATAGTTTGATTAATATTTTCATATATATAAAATAATAAAAAAAAAATATCCAGATAAAATTTCTGTACTTATCTTACTAAAAAAAATTAATATTATAAGAATTCTTTATAAAAAAAATGAAAATATTTATTTTACAATCTTAAGTGAAAATATAAAAAGTTTTATATATTAGAGCTTTCCAATAGTGTTTAATAAAATTATCATAAAAAAAAATTTAAGTGGTGATTATATATATATATTATATGCCTTCAGTTTATAAAGCCATCCTATTCAAGATTAATGTAATAAGATTTTTTGACTAATATATTAACTATAGATTTTATCTGTGTAACTATATATAATATATATATATCATTAACTCAAAATAACTTATTACATAACCTGAACTAGATAGGTAGCTTGAAGTGGGTAACCGTAACTATATATACCTTTGATTGGATCTAAAATCAAATGAAGTCTATAATTAGGGAGTTATATAACAATATCAACTCTGTAGAGAGCTGTATAAACTTATTTCATATTATAAACATGTTTTTTATGTATTTCGTTTTTCATTATTATCTCATTCTCAATATAGTTTAATTATAATGTTCTATACTATAAGTAGCTATATTATCCTGTGATTTTTATAAAAATTGGGTTTGAAGCATGAAAAAAAAAATTTTTAGTTATATATATAGATGTAAGTCTAGAAGTCTAAGAAATATTATGTTTAAAGTGTAGTCTAGGTGGGTTGAAAAATTTTGTTATTATAGGTGGTAAGTTGGGAGTCAAAAATTCCAAATTTGAATTTTATAATGAGAGTTAATGAGTCAAAAATAATAATCTTATATATTTTACTAGTAATACTCTCTTAGGTACACAGTGCTACACTGATATTATTACTTATATTATAGGTCCCCTCATATTATCTTAGTTGTCGTACCGGTCTAATCTAATTTAAGACTGAAAACACTAGTAATTCATATAAAACCACAGAGTTAGCTACAAAAAAATAGTCTGAATGCAATTTTTAGACCAATTCATGCTAACCATTTTAATAGCTATAAATGAATGGTCATCATATAAAGAGTACTAATATCTAAAAATAAGAAAAAGAGTGTTGTCTCAATAATAGAGAGTATATATAAAAATTAAAGTATATTTATGGAAATGTTATTTTATGTAGTACGACATGTCTCTTTGTCCGCAGAGTTTCTGAAGATATTTTGAAAAATATAACGAGCTTTATATTATAGAGTCTATACAAGATATGGTGAAATAGTATCTCACAGAGATATATGTTTTTTTTTCATAGTATAATTTTGTTAAGCGGTGAAATGGCTTGGCCACCTATTTTTTGGGTATTACTTCATCTTACCGGAGCGTTTCTCATCATATCGCGCTTCGTACATCATCGTGACCCATATATATATGTGAAGTGCTGTGTGATGAAAATATAAAATTTTTAAAAAATATTCATAATAATAAATAAATTTATAAACTTATAAAATAATGATATCCAAAAACATTAAAAATCATGATTTTTAAAGTTACACCTAAAATATTGAAAATTATATATAAAGAAAATACGTATATATTTTATTAATGGGGTATCAATGTTTAGAATTTTAATGGATTGAAACGTTATATAACTGATAAGCTATTCTTATATTTTTTAATAAGTTATAATTTATTAAAATTTAATAATTTATATAATATTTTATTTTTATCCTTATATTGTGCACTTAAATCTGTGTGATATAAGAACGTGAATTCAAAATAATAAGAGCATATAATAGAGTGAATCATTGTAAGTTCATTATGCAAATAGTCTTCTCTTAATATCTGACTCACGTGCAAAAGCTAATCGGGATCATTTGCCAGCACAGTATTAGTACATGTGTATTAGCTAAAAACTCCAATAGAAAAGATGCGAAGTTTGATTTTTTGCTTTGTTATATATATTTTAATACATTGGTAATATTTATTTATATATAGTTACCTAATTTTTTTTATTTAATATATAATAATTTTATATATTATTTATATATTATTTTATATGAGGCCTCGATGATATCCGATATGGAGGGACAGTAATAGGTGGGGACGAATAAAGTCCCTCACCCTCATGATTCAGTCCCTACCGCTATTAGAGGTACCGAGGATCACAATAACCTGTATTTTTCCTATTCTTTTTGCATATTATTAATTACTTTGGTTTATTCCTTTTAGTGTCTCAAAATAAAAAATAATAATAAAAATAATCTTGATGGCTTAATAACTACTATGTCGCACTATTGTGATCACCTAAATAATATTGTAAAAAATAATAATAGATAATAATATTAATATACTTTTTGTATATATATATCTAGATATATATAATATATATTTATATATAGTAGTTTAACTACTATTTTAAATAGGTAATATATCATAGTTTCCCTATCTATTCTATATTATATATAATATTTAATATATATATTATATATATATATTATATATATATATAATATATTATATATTTTAATATATATATATAGATATAAATTATATATATATATAATATAATTATATTATATATGTATATATATATAATATATATATAATTATATATACATGTTTAATATATATTATATATATATATTAATATATATATATAATATATATTTTATATATATTATTATATTATATTATATATATATATATATATATATATAAATATATATATACTATATATATAATATATATATATTATTTATATATTATATTATATTAATATAATATATATATTTAATATTTATATATATTATATATATATAAATATATATACTATATATATTATATATATATATATATATATTAATAATATATTAGTTATTATATACATTTTATTATTTTTTTAAATTTACTTATATGTTATAATGTAAGAGTGAGTTTTTAGTTTGGTTAGGTATTGGTTGGTTGAGTATATTGTGAGTTTAGTTAGGTTTCTGTTAAGTAATACGTAAATATAAGGAATTTTATTTTATAATTTATACTTATATTGACCTCAAGTATGTCACATTGAATTTCTCTCATTATATAACGATAATTATACTATTATCTATTTGGGACAGGTATTCCAGAAACACATGTAGCTTAATATGTTCTTAAATAAACTTTAACTAAGTTATAAAAGATACTAAAAATAAATTTTTTATTAGATATTTTTAGTGATATAATTATATATATATAGGTTAAATTTAACATTAAGGTGAAATAACTTTTAAATAAAAATTTATTTATTTATTCTAATATTTATATAATAACACCATTAAATAATATTAAGTAGTCATCAATGTAGTATCATCTTAGGATTGGGCAGTATATGTTCTGAGTAAATAGCCTGATTATTTCGTTTAATATTAGGCATATTTTGGTACTTAGTGTGATATAGATAATAATATAACAAGTTTTGTACATGTTATATAGATTATTGGTTTTCGTCTCGACTCCAAAAATCATATTTCTCGCACGTTCTTTTTCGTTCAATTCATTATCAATATGTGATTTACAAACATTTGGTAAATCATGTCATTTGTAGACAGCAGTTAGTGAATATCTACTCCATAGTTTATAATCGAGGACTTTAAGGCTATATTTGGTATGTTGTTGAGTTGAAGTTCCATCATTGTAAGTTAGGATTATTTGAATTCATCAATAACGAGTAAGCGCATTCAACCATAATATTGATGAAATGTTGTTTTGTTTACAGGAGGATATTATAGAGAATATTTGAGAATTATTACATTATTACCTTATGAGTGAGAAAGTAAGATAGCCATTCACATGATTCCACCATAATTAAGACATTTTGCATCATACTGTGCCGTTTGATACTTTTTTCATGTGGTACACCATCAAAGAAGCAATTTATTTCTGATGTCTATTTTATCCAACAGACCTTTTTATTAACTCCATAAATTGTCTTTTTTTTCTCCCTATTATTATGTCTCCGGTGTGGAATTTAATATGGGACTCAGAAGATTTATAACACAGTATATATAATATAATCGATATGAAAATAGCTTTATATATTAATCTATTTTTTATATTCGTGAATTATTGTCAGTGATGAAACGCCTTTAAATAAAGATAAACACATAAATTTATTTATTTTCGACAATGCGTCAGAGATAAAGCAGAGTATGCGGGTGGGTAGATAAAACTTATTTATTATAATATTTTATTTATTTAAGTATGGGCAAAATATATAGACTTAACGTGTGAAGGAAGCTCAAAAGTGATAAGAACTATTACGTATATTCAGTAGTGTGCGGTAGAGGTAAGATTTGATCTTAAAAGAAGCACAAGAGAGTATGGGACTTCTAGATTGTTGACACCGCATTTTCATTTTAGGTAGCGAGAGTGTTAGAAATTCGTTATATTGACTAAAAAAATTTGATATTATAATAAATTAAGATATAAAATAATATAATATAATTATATAAAAAAATTTATTTTTCTTTATCTCTTTTCATATTATTATTATTATAGGAAAATCACATCGCACTTATTATTTCCTTAAGGTTTGTAATTAAATGATAAGACTACGCTAATTTTTATTATAATGTTAAGAGAAAATCATTTAATGAAAATATTATTATTCAATCAGAATAATTTTCTTTATAAATCAATTTATGCATAGAGTGAGTGTAGACAATAATTAGCTGAACCATGAAGAATTTAAGTATAAGATATAAACTAACTTATCTATAACTTTCCAAATGTTCTTTACTACCGGTTTTTGATTTAGGTACAACATATAGGCTACATATTTTTAAGTTCATTGATTAAAGACTCTAGTAGTTTAAATTTTGTTCCTGAAATTAACTGAATTTGCTGTTTTTATTATTTACTCTCTGAATAAACATAACCAAATTGCATGTTAAGACTTTTCCATACTGAAATTACTGCAATCAGATTTAAGGTCTTTAATGAAAGAAGAACTGGCAGAACTTGGCCGATAACTCACCTCACCTCCTCCGCTCGGCGCTTCTAAAGCATCCAAAAGCATGGAGGGTTAGTTAGGCAAGGTTCTCACACCTCACCACTAGTTGATTTATTTTCGGGGTATGATATTTCATGATTTATTCTCGATTGCATTTACTTGCTATTCTTAGAAATTTTGACAGTCAGTCAATCATCATCATATATCTCAGTTTGTGTTGATAATATTAAGAGTGCAAAATTAATGTAATTACCTTTGAAATGTTTGATTTAAAAGTTAATCTTTTTAATCTAATCAAAAATATTTTTAATAATATATAAATTATAACGCTAAGTATCAATGAAGTTGTTTCCATAAAATTATGGTTGAATTCGGCAAAGATTCTACTGTGTAAGTATGTGTGGACGTTAGATGTACATCCCTTGTATTTTCTCGCTATGGTGCGTATTACTTCGTTGTTCTCTTGTAATATTCTATCAACTCTCATGACAATTTCCTCATTCCCTTTACTTCTCCACGTTATGACAGTTTTTATAATAAATTTTTTTGTATTCTAATTAATATTATACCTATTCTGTTTCCTCTTTTAGATACGTAGTGAAATAATTATTAATATTAATACTATGGTCATAACAGAACATAGTTAAAATAATGATTATAAGATTGGAGTGTGTGTAAAATAAACTTTATAATTTCTATTAATGATACCAAGATCATTTACAAACATATAACACTTTGTTATCTTCAGCTTGTTAGAGTACGCACGTTAGGAAGTCGGTTACTCAGTGTAAGAAAGATTGTTTAAATTAAAGTTGAGTATCGATTGTTTGTATTGTTTATAACTTGTATATCGATCATTCATGTGATACATGCTGATGATTTCAATATAATAATAATATTATGGTAATTTATAGATTCTTATATGGTTCTGCAATATAGTCAAAAATATGTGCTGACCTATACTTTTTCGACCTTTCGTTGCTTTCTAACTCCATTGATACTTTACCATTGCGACGTGGGGTTGATTATTATCTTTCTCTTTTGTAGACACTTCAACGAGATAAAATAATTAAACTCAAGCCACAACTCACCCTTTGATAAGGGAAACTTCTTCTTGAGTAAAATTCTTCAGTATGATCTTCTACTTCTTTGGTCACATTTAGTTATACTCTAGGGTCGTGACTTACGGTGTATCAGATATGACGGTCCTTATATTACAGAATCTGATTTTGATCAGAACATAAACAAGGAATAGAAACGGATGAGCTTAAAAATAATATATTTTGGTATCTGTGTACTCGATATTATGTTGAGGTATCTGGCCTCCTATAACATAATTCATTTCCCTATTATTGCTCGTTAAATTCATAATACGTCTTCATGAATGAACTTAGTGGCATCAGGCAGTAGAGCTCGAATGTTTACTTAGTCATGCTTTAATGCAGTCAAACTATTAAGATCTGGGAATTTGACTACAATGAATAGTAAACATTTAACTTTCCATTATATTAAACTAGCAGTGTTCTAGCTCGCAACAAAAGATATTCAATGAAAAAAAAGAGAAAACTTTTTTCTTGATAAATGATATTATTTTAACTGGTATATAATTAGGTACAATGTATTGAGAAACATTGAAGAAAGATCATGAAGCTCAATCACAAACTGCCCTTTGTGATTTGGCAATACAAATTGAAATAATCTTTTTATATCTACTACATAATAAAATAATATAATTTGATAGCAAAAAATAATTCTCTAGAATTTAGATATTACGAAATATACAATTATTGTTATGATAGTTAATATGAAAATAATAATAATAATTAAATGGAGTGCGTGGGTGGCAATTCAAATTGAAATTATCAAAGGTGTAGATAGCGATATTTAAGAGAGTAAATTGAAAAGTGATGCAAAGTTATATATGATTGTTGTCTATCAACCTTCTAATTTGTGAATGCATATATAGAGTAGGAGATGGTTTCCCACGACATCCCTTAAGTTACAATTAATAAGTCATACTATTCTCAAATTATATTGATTGTTGTCTACATCTGATGATGAACTATGATTATATATATATATAATTATATATATATATATATATATATATTATATATATATATATATATATATAGTTGATATATATTATATAATAATATATATATATATATTATATATATATTATAATTATTAATATAATATTATTTTATATATATTATATATAGATATATATATATTATATTAATATAATATAATATATTATAAATTTATATATATTTATATATATATATATAAATATTATATATATTATATATATATATATATATATATATATATATATATAATATTATATATATATATTATTATATATTATATATTATATATGATATATATATAATATATATATTATATATATTTATTTATAGAGAGATAAGATGAATTATACTCATATATTATAGAGTACGTAGCGATGAGATAGATAGAGTGAGAGGGTATTTAAGTGCCTTATAACGCTACATATATTAATTCACTCTCAGTGTATTCTCGTAAATCGTTAAAACTTTACTCACAACGTTACGTATAGTGTCCATATAGGTTTAAGATTAAAGGCTATACGGGTTCATATATAAATATAATATTATATATAATATTATATATATATTATATATATTATATATATATATTATTATATTAATATTATTATATAATATAATATATTATAATATATATATTAAATATATATATAACTTATTATATATATATAATATTAATTAGTAATATTTTGCTATATATATTACTATATATATTATAGTTACTTACCCTGATTACTCAGTAGAAAATTTATATAGCAAGCTCTCACGTATGAGACTATTCAATTAAACGTCTAGGATTTCTCAGCGTATTACGTGCTATTATATAATACTGTGAAAGTCTAATGTACTATAATTATCTATCTGAATATAGTTATTATATTTTATACTATATATAATAATTTAATGTTATAAATATATTATATATTAATAATATATATATTATATATTATCATATATATATATATATAATATATTATATATATATATATTATATATATAATATATATATTATATATATTTATATATATTATATATATATAAGTATATTATTATAATATATATAGTATATATATATATTATCACGTCCTAATTAAGGTAGGCTCTGAGCTCACGACGGGTAATACCAGATAAGGGTGAGTAACGTATTTCTCAATGTACTCGTAGGGGAGGGGCTCGAGAGGAAACTCACTCACCCACGACACCCAAATACCTATATAGAGCGGGGGTATTCCGGATACCTTATCCCTCAGGAGTGAGGGAAATTAGTTATACCTACTACTTTCATTTACCCGTAAGGCGTAATAGAGACCGTTACATTACTGCCATCGGTTGTGATATCTACCTTAGGGGTATACGCATTAGTGATATTAAATAATCTATTAATTATTATATTTTGGTTAAACTAATGGGAACCCCAGGGGGGTAGACCGCCCCGATGGAAGGAGTCGCGGTCTCTCGGCCTTACGGGGAACGAAGGGGTAGGATATTTCCCCCCCTCCGGGAGGGTCTCGGAACCCCGCTCTTTGGTATTTGCGTGTCGCGGGGGGTTCTCCGCCTTTCCCCTCGGGTATGGAAAACGTCCCTTCTGTCCCCGTCGGGCCGAGCCCCCTTTGGCCGTGAATATATATATATATATATATACTATATATATATATATATATATATATATATATATATAATAATATATATATATATATATATATATATATATATATATATATTATATATATATATATATTATGTAAATTCTATAAAATTAGTCTGACGTCACCAGTTAACGTAGCGCGGAAATCCCTGACGTGTGAGATATGACGCACGCGTGAGTTGCATGAAACATTTATTTCTGAACTTAAAAATTTTTTAACAGAAAATTTTCAGCGTCTCAAATGTGTGGTTCGCTGTCTACACGTATTAACCTATTATATATATATATATAATATATATATCATATTATAAAATTTATTTTTAAAGAACTAATGCATCTTACATATTAATAATAAAAACCTTTGTTTATATATTATATATTAGATATATATATATATATGATATATATATGAGTAAAAAGTACTTAACGCCCACACGTGAACGGTATGAGCTACTGGAAATTCACTCATAAAAATATAGTAATTATTATACACTCTAAGATAAAAAATATATTAAAAAGTAAAACAAATGAAAAGAAATGGATGTGTAAAAAATATAACAAATAACAGAAAATAATTTTCTTAAGAAGAAACATGTTCCTTTTTTTACATATTTTCACTGAAAAGGAATAACATATTTTGGGTGTAAATCACTGGTGTTAAAATTGTTAGTAAGGGAAATTAGTAATAAAGAATAACCTATAAGGGTATATTATACCGCAACCTCTCGATGGTACTAATAGAGGAGTTTATTTTTACCTTAGTTCTAGGCGAAATTATATATATTATATTATTTTTGAAATAGGTTTATACACGGCTCAATATGGTAATTGGGGGCTCGAGCCGACTCGGATAACTAACGGTATATATATATAGGTAGGACTATTTCCCCCCTCCGGGGTATTTGGGTGTCGCAGTTCACATTTTTTTGAGTTTATTATATATATATGTAGTATTTTTGAGGTGTCGCGGGGGTTGGCTCCGCCCCTCCATCTACGGGTATGAAACTCGCACTCACCTATTGTGTATCCTCGTCGGCTCGAGCCTACTACATTGCCGTGTAATATTCCTCTTCATTTTCAAAAATATGTATTATATTAATTTCGCCCCTTAGAACAGAGTAAAAAAAAAAAATAATAAATAAAAAAAATTCATTTTCTGAAATACCTATATATTATTAGAACATCATATTTAAGTGTATCAGGGATGTTATATATATTATATATTACATATACCTGTGTGATGTGAATAATAAATGATATATATATATAAATAATTAATTATATATAATATATATATATAAAATATATATTATTAATACATATTTATAATTTTATTGTATTTATATATACATATATTTCTAAAAATACTAAATGTATACAATTTATATAATACAAATAGATGTATATAATATATATATTATATATATTATATATAATATAATATTAATATATTACGTATATAATATTAATATATTAATTAAATATATATAATATTAATATATATATATATATAATTATATATATATATATATTATATATATATATTAATATTATATATTATAATTATTTTTTCTTTATTAATTTACTCACGTAAAAATAATATTGATAATCCTAAATTATTTGTCTTTTTTAATTTATATAAAATTGTTTAATTTTTATTATACTTTTAAATTTACTAGGAGGGTTACAGTTTTTAAAAAATAAATAACCTGTTATTTGATACTAATATCGATTCTATCAAATAGGACTTTTTTGAAAGAAAATTTGACAAATTTAATAATCGAAAATGTTTTGATTAGGATTGTAAAAACGCTCATTTCGAACGTCATTCTTAATCCCTTTATCTCATATCACGATACCAATATATAGACCAAGAGTTGCATTTTATCCTTAATAGACAGAATTATATATTCATATTTTCATATTTAAATAATATCTATTATATAATATATACTCTTAATTGGTAAAAAAACTCTATTCTAGTTTGCGGCAATGTAATTATTACCCATTTTTTGGTAAATTATTAAGATCGTAATGTACTCCATTTTATAGTTGAAATCGCAAATGGAAACGAATAAAATAGGTAATCATATATTAATATGATATATATAAAGTTTATAACGTATAAAAAATATAAATATTAATAAGAATTGGGTCCGATTCAACCCCTCAATGGTGGTCCGTTTCACCCCTCCAAGGTCAGTAGTAGTGATCATAGCGTTATTAAACTATTTAATAAACTTAATTATTATATATATAAGTAAATATTTACATATTATTTTTTTGTGTTGACTTATGACCGACTATATTTACGTGGAGTGCTGCTAATAAATAAAATCCTCAAAAAAGATTATGATATAATATTTAAGGTAGAGGTACGGTAAGTATAGACTATAGTTATTAGCTATAAGGTGGTACCGAGTCACCCGCCCGATACAGCTATTTTGTATACTAAAAAAAATATAAAAATAAATAATAAACAATTGATATAAATGTAGCTATCATTGTAATAACAGTATATATATTGTTATGTTCAATAATAATAATAGTTCAGCTCACACTCAAAGCTGGAAATTAATAAGCATATTTTTATTATATTCAAGGTAAAGCATCTTCTGTAGGTTGTACTACAAATTCAAACGGGTTCTATTAACATATAATATACTGATAGTGAATATCAATTAATATCATTGCATTTTTAATGTTAGTTTATATAAAAGGATGAAATTAATAAATTGTATTTACCACACATAAATATTAGCAACTAAATATACTCATTATTAACTCTTAAAGTTCATTTAAATCTATATAAAAATAAAAATAATTTTGATTTTCATTTGGATAAAAAAAAAAAATATAATAAAAATAAAAATAGGATAAAATTATCATATATATATTGTTGTTTTTTTTATGCCATTAAATTTTACATAGCTAATTTTATCAATTGTTTTGATTCTGTAGAAAGCTTTGAAATGTTTTCATACAGAAGCCGACTGAGCTACGGCGGGTGCACAGTCATGACGCACTCATGGCATTTCGTTATCTCATAGAATCACCGTTATATATATAT
Organism: Trachelipus rathkii; assembly: GCA_015478945.1. Taxonomy (NCBI): domain Eukaryota; kingdom Metazoa; phylum Arthropoda; class Malacostraca; order Isopoda; family Trachelipodidae; genus Trachelipus; species Trachelipus rathkii. The sequence continues at coordinate 10,563 of JABUQX010122545.1, read as the reverse complement.
ATTATATAATATATATATATATATATATATAGATATTCTCCCTATATTAATATTATATTATATATTCCACCCCTCTATATATAAATATATATCACTACTCCCTCTAGTTTGACGTCACTTCTACGTTCAACCGTAAATACGTCACAGTTAGGCGCTCGTTTGTTTTATAATCTCTACTTATAGCTGCTTATAGTTATAAGAGTGTAAGGGTAAAATAGGATAAAAAAATACATCTGGCCTAATTTACGTTGGGAACAGAAAATTTGAGGACCTGGAAACGGCCGAGCGCGCCCGTCGGATCAGCTGGCAATGTAAACAATACTCTGTCAACTTCTATATGTATTCTATTTTATGAAATTGAATTCGAATATATTATTTGTATCTTCATTAATATAAATAAATCAAGGTTAGGAGCTGAAAAATATATTAAAAAAAATTTTAGTGGAGCTATATTTCGCGGACATCGGTTTGTGATGATAAAGCAGATACTCTCTCGTTTGTTAACCTTATGAGTAGCTTATTTTAATCTCTTCTGACGCAAGCTCACAGCAACTACGATTTTATAATTAGTGTCCCTAGAAACTCGAGATTTATACAATTGCAAGATTATGTAAAATCTGTTCTCTGATATCGTGATTGAGGTTTGAAAGATAAGAAAGAAGTAGCGCCAATTTAAAGTTGTATAAGAGATTTTTCGTTTTCATAGTGACGGCAATAGAGTGCTGACCGCTAACTGGTCAGCTCTTTGCAGTCGGCTACTGGTGAAAAACGACGTCTTCATTATGAATTTCAATTTAATTAAGGACGATTTTCCCATTTTTGCACTCTTGTGACTCATCGTCTTCTCTGATAAAAGTGACGTATAATACCATTCTTATTCTTTCACAAGAAACTTTCATGAGTAATAGAATATTTAAACTAAGGAGAATGTAGATATTACAACTAATTATCTCTTGTGCGTGCACCGAGATATTGTTGATGGAATACAGACAGAAGATTGGGTTAATCCAGGAAGAAAATATTAACCTATAAAAAAATAGAATTCTTTTGGAATTTGTTTGTTGTATAGAAAGTGGGCATAACTTATGTGTTAGATAATGATGTAGCATTAGGAACTAATTATAGTATTTATCTATTAATTTCTATATGAATGATAACACTCATCAATAATCAATAGAACTACTACGTCACACTAATCTTGTTAGTTTACATAATATCGTTAGCAATTTTCCTATAAGGTTTTTTCGATTTTGCATTTGTTACGAAATTTAAGAAAATGCTAAAGTTGCGTTCCAATTTGTCAATTTAGCAAACAAATTTAGGATAAATACTAACAAACGTTAATGAGAATTTACCTAATTCTGTTAAGGTTGTATTTTATCTCCGTTGCTTACCGAATTTATAGGTAATATTTGTCACACTGAACTACATTTGATGATTGTAACTATATATATTAATAATATATACGACATAAGTTTACTTTACTTACGTAATCAAAAGTCATGGCTAAAAACTCAGCAAGTTATTTAGCTTGAAATTCTTTGGCATTATGTTATTGTAGTTATTTACATTTATTTATAATGTAAAGGGATGAGTTTAAAAAGATGATTTTTCTTATTATATTTAATATTTAAGCTTATTAATTGTTATGAATTAATATAATAATGAAGTAAGTAGATTTTTTATGATAAATATGCTTTAAAAGTTATTATATCTATAAGGAACTAAACAGTACAATAATATATATATAAAATTATTATAACCAATTAAAACTTTAAATTTTTAATAAAATCTGGATTAGTGCTCCTATCGTTTTTTTATATTTTACAAACTTAATAGTCAATTAAAAGTGCTAATAATTGTTACTAGAGAAGAGATCTCCTCAATCAATAAAAAATGTAAACGTAATATTCAATGATTTGAGGTTAAAGCATTAGTAAATACTGGATTTTCCAAATGTAAATTTAATTAATATTTAACAAAAATTAAAAAGAAATTTATAATTTTTTTTGTGCTTCACACCTATAGTCTTATAAATGAGTAGCTTAGGCCGTTGTTGGGATTTATTTATTTCAGTTTTAAATTTTGAAAATAATAATACGTAAAGTTTGTAGAAACACCTTGACAATATAAAAATCTATACTTTGATATTTTATATATTTTATGTTTTGATCCGGGTTGGGGCCTTCGCCCCCCCCTCTATATCATCCCCCCGTCCCCCGCAGGCGTGGTTGCCCGTCGCAAGCTCGCGGGTCCGGGGGGAGTTTTTTTTAAATAAAAATACCCATAAATTATAATTAATAATCGAAAATCAAATTAATAAAAATGAAATAACTTAGAAAAAAAAATTAAATTCCTATTAAATTATAATAATTAATTATAATAATAATCAATAATTAATAATAATAATAATAATAATATATATAATAATAATAAAAATTCTTGTTGTTAATTTCTTAAAAATTAAAATAACAGAATGAGCACAGCATTGATAGAAATTGCAGCAATAAAAAAAAGGCCCGAAATTCGTTGTTTTTCTTATCGAAAATTTCCCCCGTATAAACGGATTCAACATCTTGATATATATACATATATAATACAATATATATATTATTATATATATATATATATATATATATATATAATATATATAAATTATATAATATATATATATATATATAATATATATATATATATATTATTATATATATATATATAATATTATATATTATATATATATATATATATTTTATATATATATATATATATTGTTATATATTATTGTTAGATATAATATTAATTATTAATTTATATAATTATTATTATATATTATATTTTATATTACATTTAATTTAATATTATATATTATAATTATATTAATTATATTATTATTATTATTATTATTTATATTATATTATATTATTATTATATTATTATCTTATTATATTATTTATTATGATTATTTAATATATTAATTATTATTATTATTATTTAAATTAAATTATATATTATTAATTATTATTATATTTAATTTATTTACTATATTTTATATATTTATAATTATTATTATTATTATTATTATTATATTTTATATTATTTATATATATTAATGGTGATTATTCGTAGGATTATATATGTAGTGTGGCAGTAGTGGGAATATGTGCATTTTAGTCTCACTCTCATCTCACTCACTATTATTCATATAAAATATCATTGTGGCTCTCAATATAATTATAAAAAATATATTCACTTTAGATGTTTATTGCCAGTTACACTCGATACTCAGATTATATAATAAGTGAGTGATAATTATAATATAGGATATATGATAAAATCAATGTAATAAAATAAATGATAATAATTATAATATCTTATTACTGGTTAACATGTCTCAAAGTGTGATAATAATAGTAATAATAATACAAACATATTTTTTAATACATACATATTTTATTATATTATAATTAGTTATTTAATGTAGTATTTCTCGTTAAAGATTTGGTAGAGTTTATATACTATATATATTATATTATGGGTTTTATTACAGCTAGCTTCTTCAGACAGTGTTCTCTCAGCTATGTGAACTTCTCAGTTATTAATATATTCGATTTAGCATATATTATATGTAGCGGCGAAAGTACTTGAGTATGTAGGTAAAGGGCATTTCGGACACCGTGGGTGCAAAAATTTAGTACCCACTCACTGAGATAGCATATATATTTATACCTTACCTTGACCTTTTTTGCCCTTTTTTTACCTGACATTGACCTTTTTTGACCTTTACTTTTTTGGGCAAACCGTATTTTTGAGCCCAAATTTTTATAACCTACCTTGCCTTTGGTGACTCTTATTACCTTTTTGGAATTATTACTTTTTTTATCGACCAATACCCTTCTCGTCTTCCATGTGAGTCAATTTTAGGACCCACTCGGTATTATTTTACTATAGGCAACCCTAATATTTATTTGATGAACTACCTAATTATATTGAGTAATCACCTATATTTTTTGTAGACCAAATTTTTTTTAGTGGAGAACCGTAATTTTTTTTTAGGTACAACTCCTATATTTATATAGTTGGGCCTAACCCCATATTATATATTCTTCTGGACACGGTACCCTAGACTCATTGATTTGGCCAACTCACTAATTTTTTTACTCTATAGGATAAGGTTGGAGGAGCTTTCGCAATCTTCCGCACAGAATAGGTGCGTACCATACTCGGATTGCGTAGAACTCGTTTGTACGTGTTGCCCTCTATTTTTACGGCCTCTCCCTACCTAATTTTTTCGACTCAATGTGAGTCTATTTTTGTACCCGGTTAAATTTTTATCTTCATTTTAGGGGCTTAGCCCTAATTTTATTTGTATATTTACTTAACTATATTTATTATCACTACATTTCACCTTATTCTTCCAACAGCTTATGACATACAGATACAATTGGGGTCAAATTATTGACCCACTAGGTTAATAATTTTTGTCCTTTCAATGGGTGTCAATATTTATGTAATCCCACTCACGGTAATTTATTTGTCCTTCCTATTTAGGGGTACCATTTAAGCCCTTATGTTTTTATTTACTTAACCTTGTTCTGGACTCCAATATTATTTAGGTCACGTATAGACCTTTAGCCATATTACTATACTCCAATGTAGTAGTCATATTTTTGGCACTGACTAATTTTTACCTACCTCTACGTCATATATATTTTCTGATATTCCTTTATACAAACGTATTTATGGATCTATTCCTATGTTTGATAAACACTATAATTAACATACAAGCGCTGTCGGCTGACGCGCACAAGTAATACTGTAACAGTAACTGTAGCTCACATATGGAATTAGGATAAGCACATATAATTCTGGTAGACCGATGTGTACCAAACTAAAACCAAAACAATTCAACCATTTATAATCTCAATAAAACTTACCAATCACCTCAAAATTATATGAAAAATATTCACATAAATTCATTAAATTACTGACAATCGCACACTGTTTACTATTGAACGTTAAGGAAGACAAGACCTTTTGTGATTATATACAATGGTCGCATGTTGGCTTGACGGTGGAAACCTAATTATTTAGTGTCTTACAATGGACCTGTAATTTTGTAGCAGCCCTGAAGTGTGTGAATTCTGAACACCAACCACTATATTCTAGATATTCCATTCGTGTCGGTACAATTCTTATAGCAAACCTTCCAATTGTCGTTGAATCGCATAGTAAGCAAGAGCATATGGGAATTGATGTTTCACTCCCCAACTTTCCTAATGGCATAAGTTCAACTTTCGCCTTTAAATGGCTCACCAAATTCACCTATCAGTAAGATAGTAATATCTAAGTTAGATGCTCTATTAGTATGTTCTATATAGAGTGTTATATTCTTTATCTGCATTTTTGAAAGAGTGTCAGTAGCTGAGTGAAATAAGAAACGCTATAAAAATGATCAAGTGAGTGCCGTGTAGTAGCCAAATAGTAGTTGCCACAATAGTAGTGCTCCATATGAGCGGATATAATTGCACATTAGTGTGACACAACTGTATATAGTTGCCACTTATTTTTCAAGCCTTATATATTTCTAGCTCTCCTGAGATATATCATTAGTAAATAGCCTAATTATAATGGGTGTATCTTACCCTGGTTATAAGGTTATGAGTAATCGATTGGTGTGTATATATTAATTTACTCAACGTTAGCTAGGATGTTTCCTTACTATATTTGAATTGTCAAGGCTTATCTATCACTTTAATATTGCAATGTATATTAATATATATTAAATTCTTAATATTGATATACATTACATATCATATTAAGAAGTGGAGTATAAATCTGTGCTATATACAGTATATAATATTTATAAGTCATCTATACACTTACTCCATATTACATACTTATTGCATTAAATAACTTAATTACATCAATCTATACACTCACAAGCCACAGTAAGATCATAACAATTTACCCTTTTACTAATCTATACACACTTTGATTTTTTGATGCTCTCAACTTTGAGGCTTCTCCTAATCATTGATGCCTCTAATTAAATAGCTTCATAATCGTATTTAGATTGCCTCAGCTAATTAATTGCCTCAACTTTATGTAATTAGAATTAGCTTCAACTTTTGATAAGGTTATCATTCTTTGATGACTCATCTTGATGACGTCATCTTTGATATCTTTTAATACTCAGTTCACTTAAATATTTGAAGATATCTCTTTGATGAATAATCATCTTTGCATGTATATTAATCTTATACCCTCTCATTAATAAGATAACGATAAATTAATGTTCTTCACCCCTTAGTTCAAAAGTTTAATCACACAGGGTATCAGTACTGAGCCCCACCGCAAAGGATCCAGCCTCGCTCACCCGCTTAATGAGTCTACGACCTCTCAGCTCCGATACTTGTACCGTTCCTTGCGCTCTTCACGCTCCGTGATACCGCGTGTCGCCCGCAGGGCTAAATATTTTCACGCGTTACCGGCTTCACTCGCTCAGCGAGTAGCTAGCCCTCGAAGGTACGTAAATTAATTTACCGCTACGAATGAAAAATATAATATATATTATATATTATATATACTATAAAATTACCATTCAATTTTATTTTAATACTTATATAACATTTTATATATATTAAAAACATTTTCGCGACCTAAAAATGGTCCATATACATCAGCCTCTTATAATTATTAAACATATTATTTATAATTATACATAATATTTTTTATCTTAATTATAACTTTATTACTTATGACATTTTATTAATTTTATAAAATTTTTCATAAAATAATTGTAGTAAAGTGATAGTAATATATATATATAGTGTTTGTTAATGAATATATTATAAATCATTTTATCCTGACATAATATTGTACGAATATATATTTATTATAAAACAAAACTATTACATACCTTATAAAGTCAGTAATCACTCAAGTAAAATCTAATATGAGAATATAGTAGATTTTATATAACTAATATCAATGGAGTTATATATATACATTTTATGTATATGTGACTTTTGTTTTAACTCATGTTTATCTGCTTTAACTCATGTTTATTACTGCTTTATATACTCATAATATAGTTTTTACTGCTTTATACTCAACTATATTTATTTTAACTCATTTAACTACTTAAAGCTATAATATCTCTCTCACGTAAATCAATAGAATGTGTTAATCTAAACACCAAAGTATCAGGATACTTTCTTAAAGCATCAAGCTAATTAGCATTTTGTTTTATGCTTTTACTGCTCACATTATAACACAACATCGCTTTACTGCTTTAGATATATTCTGCTCTCGATTACTGACTGTTAAATCAATTTTACATTACTTTATTATATCACTAATTATAAGTTCATTTAATTTCATTTATCAAATCTCTTAATATTGTAGAGGATTCTCATAGATAAGCAACAATAAATGGTTACATTTTACTGTATAGTCTATGTAGTATTGCATGCTCTCTTTTAAATTGCTGTTTAAATCACTTTTTGCTGGCTGGTGTACTGTCGCATAGATAAAGGTAAGAAGCTGCATAGTGTTGGTTGTGGATGCTCATCAAATATCAGATCTGTACTCATTTTGTGGCGCGCGTTATTATGTGCAGAGAGGTGAGTAATTGATTATGTAGTAATCATCATCATATTGGTGTTCTCTCATATATTTATGTTTATGTTGAAATTTCGTTGATCTGTATAGTATTCTGCTCATATTATAAACTAATAGAACGTTTCTTTTTATTTTATGCTTTTTTATTATTTTTATTCATGAAGTATATAAATTTTTTATATTTATGCTTAATATTGTCTCTTGTATTTTTTTATTTTTTATCTTTTACATTTATTTAATAATTATATTTCACTTATATATATTCTTCTTTATTATATTTAATTATCTATTTTTTTATTTTATATATTTTATAAGCTTTATTTTATTATCATGTATACCTAATTGTTTATTAATTTTATTTTAGAACATAATAATTAAACACACCCGTACACACACACTACACTCGCTACAACACTAAATAAAACACACATACACTCACACTTCACATCAACTACTACTACACGTATCTGTATTACACTTATACACTGACATATCAGCTATGACACTTTATATTACGCATATAGTCTTACATGTATTATGTGTAGCCTTGTATAATGTATTTGCCATTTGTACACTTAGTTGTATTTATGTTATACTACGTTATGTGTGTATATTAGAACTATCGAAATGCTAATGAAAAAACTGTAATTGTATATATGTGATGTAGACGAATACTGTTATTAAAACGTACACGTCAACCCATACAGTATATTTACTTACACTTCACACAGAATTTTAATATACTACTCACACACAGGTAATTTACTTACCCATCCACTACAACAGTCATGTTACTCCATATACACACCCACAGATTTTACTTTTACATCATCACTACAGATTATATACTTTAATACACTATACCATCACTAGTTTTTATACTTTTCAAATCAGAATATTTCTCATTTTCTAAACTCAACATGACTTATACTTAACATATACGTAATGTAATTTATTAAAAACCATTTTATGGTTTTAAATTAAACACTACATTTATATTACTATTCAAATAGTAACTAAAATTAAGGAATAGGAGGGAGTTTTTTAAAAGCTATTATTTAGAGATCACGACCGATGAAGTTTTCAGAGTAAATGCAAATGAATTTATTATTATAACTGTTATTACTTTTATTTGTTTTTTTTTCCTTTTTTAATATATAAGTATCATGGATTGGATAAAATACTATTTCCAATAAAATATTTTATGGTATTTTATATTAAAAACATTAATAATATTTTCCTTAATCCTATAAAAGCATAAATCAGTTAAGCGTCAGACCCCTAACACCCTCTACCACCAAGCTATGTCACGTTTTGTTCTATTGACACTTACTGCTTACATCATCTTTAGCCAATTATAAATTAAGTATAAAAATAATAATAAAATTATAGTAAGTCTTACTTCTAGGCTTAACGATATAACATAGTATCTTATTAATATAAATCCTATTTCTAAGTTTCTTATTTTAAATAAATTAAAATCTAATTATTCAAAAATAACAATTTAATATTATATTATATAATTAATTCTTTTAAATAATAATACTAATAATATAAATAATTTTTCTAAAAATAAGTTTTTATTAAATAATTGTGTTTATTTCCTTTATTATTATATTATTTATAATTTATATTATTATTATTATTTAATTACCATTTAATTATCTATATGTTACTCATTATGAGCAATCCATCTACGAGAAAAAACATACTCAAACCAACCCGCCACTCCTTACAGATACGGAAACTGATCCATACTCTCCACTGTATAAACATGTTGATCTGTTGATATTTAGTGAGAAAGTTTTCATTTTTTTAAATTTTATCTATCCCTGTTTACATTCATAATTACTAATATGCAGTGGGTCAATAAATATATATTTTTTCACAAATGACCTTCATTTTTTTCTTTAAAATGTGGTATATATATATATAATAGTTACATATTAATCAAATTAGTCTAAAATTTAAGGTGTCACTATTATAATAGTGAATTAGCTCTTTTTGTATCAACAGTCGGTGAATTTTAATAGCATTATAAATTACCAGGTCATAATAAATATATACTATATGAGTAAACTCAGACACTTGTCAAGAATCTAGAGAATCAATGTTATAATATATTTATTTTATGGATTTTCTTTTCATTATCTAATATATTTTCAAATATAACTAAATTTACATCTTATATATGATCTGAGTAATTATAATAATCCTCTATTGAGCACTAGTAAAGAATGGGAATATTTAGTTTACTCTTCTGTGTGTAGTGGATATAGTATATATATCGGTGATTAAGCTTATATATATCTCCTTATCTCTATCATGTAACCTACGTATTGTGTAATGGTTAACTACTTAGAGTAATAGAGAATATCTTTATCGGCTTGGGTTGGTTTATAAGGTAATGAATAAATTAAAAAAATCATATTACTAGTTTTATTTCATATCCTCATGCAGCCCAAGTTTTTTTCTTAAGGTTTTTATTTAAAACTTTCTTATTAACATATATGTATAATTATATTTATATATGATAAATTGTGAAATAATTAAATATATATAATATAATGATAAAAATATAATAATTATGGAGGTGTAATAAAACTTGGTTTACGCTTTCTCATTAGCTTTAATATAGTTATACTTTTATAGTGATTATTTTTGATTTAACGATACATCATGTTTAATTTTCTCAAAAACACATCGATTTGTTTTCGAGATTAATATACCCTCTATATTTGATGTTGTTTGATAGATACTGTAATATTTAACAAAATTACTATTTATATAATAAGTAAGTTTTTATATCTCCTATTTACGGTAGTATTTAGGTCCCTAGGAAATTTTCATTTTAATACAGTTAAAAGATAGCTCAATGGAATATTATTTTCATTTTAAGTGTATAAATATGCATATTATTTTACCCCCAACAGGAACGTT
>JABUQX010122544.1:0-5000 GCA_015478945.1 Trachelipus rathkii | reverse complement strand
TTGATTTTTCTAAACAAGAGCTTCAAAATTCTATATAATATATCTATATATATATATATATACTTAATATATATATTATATATATATATACCATATATTAATATATATATAATATATATATATATTATATATATATAATACATATATACTATATATATATATATATATATTATATAATTATATTATATATATAATTATATAATATATATATTATATAATATATTATATATATATATTATATAATATATATATATATATATATTATATATATATATATTTGTAGTTTGTTTTCTGCAAAAATTGCACTGTCGATAATTTCGGGGGGGCTGCAGCCCCCTCAGCCCCCCTGGCTATGCCCCCTGATATATATATATATATAATTATATTATATATATATATAATATTTATATACTATATATAAATATATTATATATTATATATCAATAAAATCAATTAATATTATATATATATAATATAATAATATATATGTATATATAAATAATATATATATATATATAATATATATATATATATATAGTATATATATAATATATATAGATAGTATATCATATATAAATATATATAATATATATATATATATATATATATATAATATATATATATATTATAATATAATATAATATATAAATATATATATAGGCTATATATAGATATATATTATAATATATATATATATATATATATATATATATAATAGGTTATATATATAGTATATATATATATAATACTAATACTATATATATATATGACAGAGCGAACGAGTTACTAGTAAATATTTATAATTCTGCTAAGCAACATAATTTAGCACAGGTGCTCATATGGAATATAATTTTTTCTTACAATTAGCACTACTGCTCAAGGTGGAATGTTAATTAACTATAAAATTGTAAGAATTGAAATTAATACTCAAAACCAATTTCCGAATAAAGGTGCAAATTTACAGGTAAGTAGTGACACATAATCTTAAATTTACCCTTTTTGGATTAAATTCGAAAATAGATTTCAAAATTTATCTTACCTTTTTTATTACCTTTTTTTATCTTTTTTTTTTTTTAACATAAATTTTTTTCTAAAATAAAATGGACATCCTCTCTGCATTAAGTACTAAGATGATTCATCACATACTCATTAAAATATAAATGTGCTTTCGCAGAAAAATGAATATCCGGTGTTTGAAATGTATAATAATAAATCAAACTGAAAACTATAGGAAATGTATTAAATGAATCAAATTTTCAATATTTTTATTTAATTATTAAAAATTTTTAATTTTGGAGCATTTGTAAAGTTGAACAGATTTAAGCAATCCCTAAAATAATTTGTTGTTTTTTCATATTAAAAGTAATTTAATTAGGGTTTAAATTACACAATGGTATATACAAAATTTTGATTGTTTTGAAATTTATTTGAAAGTCATAATAATTATCATAACTTGCAAAAAGGTTTGTGTGAGCACTTTTCAAACAAATTTTGACAATCTAAAATGCAATTTTAAATTGTAATATTTACATACTCATTTTCCTTATTAAAAACTCCATATTGAAAAATGCTGTAGATTTGAGAAATTAGATTTCAGTTTTATAAATTTTTTATGAAGTCAAATTGATGTAAGTTGTATCTTTCTACGACGATTTATGATTAAAAGCTGGTACTAATGAAGCAATACATAATTGATATGGATGCAATCTGGTTAATTTATTACATTTAATTATTAGATCTTTATGCCACTTCGTTTAACCATCAGGCTACGGAAATAATAACGCTTAAACTAGTCGTATATTCATGAGATGTACGCATTAAGGATCAAAAGAGAACTAGAATAGAATTTATTAAGGATCAATAAACATTTCATTGATAAGGTCATTCTCGCTAAAGCCCATATTGTTCAAAAATTGATAAGAAGTAATTTTTAATCATTTATTAAAATAAAGTAAAAAAAAGTAACAGGTGATACATTATCATAAACTTAAGAATAAAAACAAAAAAAAAAAGAAACAAGACTATTTTATGAGTAACTTGAAAAAAAACTTTTTCCTGAGATACTTGAAACAGTTTTTTTCTTTTTATTGTTTATTTTTTTCATTCCTAAAAAATGCCGCTAAAAAATGCAATATTTTCATTGAGTTTTTAAAAACCCCATTAAAAAGTTTTTAATTATCTTAAAAACCCAGTTTGAAAGGCCAGAAAAATAGTTTTAAAATGTTGTATGTATTATGTTAATTATTATTATTTATTATTACTTATTATATTAATTTTATTATTATTATTATTATATTATTTATATTATTATTATCTCATTATATTATTATTATTATTATATTATTCATTATTATTATTATTATTATTTCCCAATCTATTATATATATATTATATATATATATATATATATACTATATATATATATATATATATATATAATTATATATATATATATATATATATATAATATATATATATATATTATATATATATATCAATATATATATAATATATATATATATATTATATGTATATATATATATTATTGTATATGTATTATGTATATATATATATATATTATATAATATATAATATATATATATATATATATATATATCATATATATATATATATATAAGTATTATATAATAATATATATATATAATATATATAAATATATATATAAATATATTATATTAAATATAACTATATATATATAATATAATTAATATTATATATATAATATATATATAATATATATTATATATATATAATATAAATAATATATATAGTATATATAATATTAGATAATAATTGTCGTTTAAATGAAAGTTTTATTGAAATTAGATTTTCAATAAATTAACATTTTTGGTTCAAGTCAAATATACAAGTTGCCACCTTCTAGGACAAATTGTATTACCCACATTAGAGAAATCAACGAAGAAAATTTTTGTTAAGCAAGCGCTCTTTGCATTTAAACAGGAAATGTTTAAAAACCTAATGTTGTTTAGAAGAGGATAGTAAAAGAGAGAGTATTATGCATTAAGTAAAGCAAATGAAATTTAGCAAAGATTACTATTCTATTGACATGTTACAAAGAGGTTATGATCAATAGAGATAGATGATATCTTAAAATATTTTTTCCCTTAAACTTTCCTTTCCAACATTTCTTATAATTGTCCTTTCATATTTTTCATGATTCAAAGAGTATATATACGGAGTAAGATAGATATATAATATAACTAGGATTACTGCAGTCTATAAATATAATATGGAAATAGATAAATAATGATATTTTATTTTTTATATACTGTATATAAGTATATATATATATATATATAGTATATATTATATAAAATAATATAATATATATATATATATAAATATCATAATATAATATAACTCACTATATAATATATATATATATAATATATATATATATATATATATATATATATATATATGTTTTCTTCATTTATTTTTTAGAGTAACTGACAATGACATCAATAAAATTGAAGTTGAAATTTCAGAAATGGATTCCAACGTAAATAGTGACATTTCTGCACCTCCAGAAAGACTTCAAAGTTAAAACGAGCACGGAAAGAAATAATGAGCAGAAAAGTAGCAGCAGCTGTCGACACATTTCAAATAATAAAATTGAAGTTGAAACTTCAGAAATGGATTCCAACGTAAATAGTGACATTTCTGCACCTCCAAAAAGACTTCAAAGTTAAAACGAGCACGAAAAGAAATAATGAGCAGAAAAGTAGCAGCAGCTGTCGACCCATTTCAAATAATTGAAAAGGAAAGCAGTTCATGTACTGAACGAGTGTGTAGAAGCAGTGCATATAAACCTTGTCGATTACGTCATAAATGGAACGTCAGACCGAAAACAGCGAAATATATATATTGTAAACACAGTGTTGATTTTATTAAAGATACGCTTTTAGAATTAAACTTAGATTAAGTTGCAATTAATTAGGACACTAAGTAGAAAATTTATCGTTTTATAAGGTTGAACGTCTAGCTATTATAGCCACTTCAAACGGAATAGAAAAAACGTATAACATTTTCACATATTCCAGTGGACGCAGGCGTGGAAATATGGTCAGCAGTGACTGATGCCATTGAAAATAGAGACTTGTTAGAAAACGTTCAAGCACTAGTGTTTGATACAAAAGCTGCAGAATAAATGGAGCAGCCATTCGTATAGAATGGAAATTAAATGAAAACAAACTTTCGTAGGATGCAGCCATAAGTTGCTGAAATTATTAGGCTATATCTACAGATTTCCATGAAATATTTTCTTCACCACCTGGCCCAGAAATTCAATTATTTCAGAAATTTTAAAAAATTTATCCCAAATTATAAAAGAAAATTACATCGATGGAATACAAGACATGGAATAAGTCCTGAATGAAGAAAATTTTCAAAATGTAATAAATTTTTGATATTGTAAACTATCTGAAAAACGGCCATGTGATGATTACAAGGAGTTTTTAAAACTGATTTTCCTATTTTTAAGAAATTAAATTTCGTGTACTATCAAGTAACGTGGATCCTGTCATTACGCCACATGGTTGGCAAATGGAATTTATGTATTAAAAATTTACATACTTCGTGAGCAATTCCCCCTTAAATCACAAAAGACAGTAGCACTGCTTGAGGTAATTGCTTTTATTTTAAAGTGTACTCAGCATTTATGGGATGAGAAAACCGGGTGCTTTAAAAACTACGTTTGAAGCGTTCTTTTTTGGGGACGTGGATGGCCTAGTGGTTAGAGCATCCGGTTGTTGTTAATCAGCAACGCGGAGGTCCAACGTTCAAATCCCGCTGACGAAGAGTAAAATCTTCTGTGACTCATTTCATTCTTTATAGTTCGTCCCACCACTCCGGCTGCGAGCTATTCAGGGAGGGTGTTACATAAATGCATCGCTAGCGCAAATTACGCAGATGAGCACGGGCAGGCTTTAAAGTGAGGAGATTAAATTCAGCCGGAA
>JABUQX010122543.1:5000-22614 GCA_015478945.1 Trachelipus rathkii | reverse complement strand
TAATTATTAACTATCATATATATATAATATAATACTATTATATCATCCTTATGTAGGCCACAATATAAAAATTCACCTTGTATTGTCATTATTCTAGGTCAAACTTCTTGAGATAAACAGCATTAGGCCTACTCCTAGATTCGAAGCTATACAGATATTGATAATTATCAGTAATACTCGTCTGATATGTGCCTTAATTGCTGTATATTTCCAATAAATGATTACCTGAATTAGTATAGAGCAAAACCAATAGGTGATTTGGACTAAGATATAACACTCAAAAATAGCTAAAATTTTGCTAGAGGTTTTGAGTTCAATCCTATTATTTCTGGAAGATATATACGACGGAAATATCATATATTAAAATGGTAGCTTCTGATGGTTCTGTTTTCAAAATTGTATCTAAATTTTGACTCATTTATCTTTACTTTTCTTTTTCAGATAGTATTGATATTTACTATGAGCTTCAGCGCGACGGTCTTGCAGGAATAATCCTGACGTTTTCTTGCTACCATCCTACCGGAGAATTACACAGCTGCCATATCACAAGGAAGGGCATCACATAAGCTTTCGTTGTAGCAATGCAGACGTACCTACTCAAGGGCTTATTTATCAAGTCAAGTGGTAGTGGAACCAAGATAATTCCTAGGGCATTGCACTACAGGTGTATGCAAGTGACAGTGCTGAATATCTTCTCGTACTGTAGGTTAACGAAGTGCTAACGGAAAACTTCACTTGAAGTATTGGGATTTCCTCGATAGGTTTGGATGGGAGCCGATTAACTGATCTATGAATCAGGATTGTATACTTCTGAACCATATTCGATACTGACTTGGCAAATTCTAACCGGAAAGAAAATCGTGAAGCAATCCTCCAAGTTACACCCTTACCTTCTCAATCTGCCCGCCGTCCAGTGTATATTGCTACACTGCGGATAGAACTTTACCTGTTTATAACCAGTCTTGCAATGAGCTACCTGACAGCACGATCGAGGTGTCCAACCTACTGCATATGAGGAGGAGATAACAGATAGAAGGAGTTATGGAAACACAAGAATGGTTTCTCGTCAGCCATTTTCACAATGTTAGTAGGCTTAAATTTGATTATAATTGGTTCGGGAACCAGCTTGTGTACGAAGACTTCCGGCCGAGCTGTTGGCCTGTCCAGTTACTCAAAGAGAAAATTAATCTACTCGGTTGAGACGCTGTCGTTAATTCACTGATTCTTTATCGTCAGAAAGGCGATTCAGGACACGTACTATGAGCCACGTTTGACGTAGAGAGGAAGACTTTACGTTACGTTAACTGTCGCAGAGGAATGTTGCGTCCGCGTCTTCTGCTAAAATACTCGGCTCTCCTCAATATTGTCGAGAGTATTGGCGACTCTTTCATAGACAGTTAGGCAAGGACCTCTTTGAAAATCTGCTCATCGACAACAAAGTAAAACGAGTTCGCCTACAATTCCTCTTTGCGCCACTCCAACACCTCTCAACAGAGAAATATGACAGCAGTCAAAGTACCTACTAGTGCTCGAACAAAAAATCCTAATATCAAGCAACACCAATGGATCATCTGCCATCGACCTTATAAAATGTGTTGAAAGCTTTACTTTACTTTTGTTCAAGCAAGTTCCTCTCGGTTAGTACACAAAAGTACCTGAGTGCGTTGTATTATGCTACATCTCGGAGAGACCTAGTCTGAGACACAGCCCCAGCATATGTGAAGAAACACAGAGTGCCGGCTGCTTTAGAGAAGACAGTATACCTAAATACACTGGGGCCAAGCAAAACATCAATAAAACCACCCGCAGCCTTCTTTTTGTTGACCTCGGGATAAATATGATTTTTTCCCAACCGCTTCACCGATCAAAGGACAGTTAGGGTTAATGAAACAGTGCCGCGCTCTCTGACATAGGAATGGGAGGTGCTTCACTACCTGGTGCCGAGCACTATCCCTGGAGTCACACATTTAATGAGAGCTGAAGGTCCGAGCGATTTTTCTGCTAATGGTCCCACAGATACTGGCAGACTTCGATCCAAGGGACAACAGAGTTTCCGAGAGAACTCCATAAGTTGAAGCGCACGCTCAGCACGTGCAAGCATCTAGCCTGGATCTCCTGGCTCGTTCTGTAGGCAGTGAGTCCAAGGTGAGGAGCAACTTCCTGGAGGAACAAGAAGGCAGCAGAACTACGGCACACCAGCCATCAACAGCAATGACTAAATAAGAACTTCACAAAAAACCTCGGAGTGTTTGAAATGAATATAAAGAATGCATTAACCTTTCTCACACAGGAGAGTTTCACTGAAAACCTGGTTGCCAGTGTTGCAGCGACGAGGCAGGGGAGAAAGGTTCCACAGGACATGACAGTACAAAATGGCATGGTTAGTAGCTAAGTTACCCATGGGGAATGGTGGCTGACGCAGTTCATGCTCCGGACTTAATGCGTGGGCCTGGTCGCTGAACGCGAGAGACAACCCAGCAGCTGCTCACACACGTGAAATACGAGGAACGGGTCGGATTTTACGACCATGCTGAACTCGTGAGAAGCGTTTTGGTGTCACACGTAACGTGGTCTCATGTACCATTATTAAACTTATCTCCATAAATGTTGACATACGTAGTATTTTATTGCCACTTTAAGAAAATTTTACCTCTAACTTTGATCTGTTTATTTACGCTCATGGAAATAATCGGATATAAACCGAATGTTTATGATACTCTCAAGGAATTGTGTGTTTATTGGTACGAAGATAATAAATAGTGTTTTCTTAAAGTCCCCCTCGGTAGGGCGAACCAAACCCTAGAACCTGAGTTGAAAAAATACAAGGGCATTCGGAACTCAGACAGACATCTCAAATAATGTCTAAATGAACCGTGTGTGAATTACCGCTGGACGATTTTCCAAATTTTGTTTTGTTGCCCCAGTTATTTATTATTATTAATCTATTATTATTATTATATATATTATTATTCCCATATTATATATCCTATTTATTATTTTATTATTATTATGTTGTTGTTGTTGTTGTTGTTGTTGTTGTTGTTTTGTTGTTTGTGTTGTTGTTTGTGTTGTTATGTTGTGTTTTGTTGTTGTTTATTGTTTTGTTTTGTTGTTTGTGGTTGTCTTGTTGTTGTGTTGTTGTTGTTGTTGTTGTTTTTGTTTGTTGTTGTTGTTGTTGATTGTTGTTTTGTTGTGTTGTTTGTGGGACTTATAGAGTGAAGAACTGAAGAGCACATTTATTAGAATATCAAGTCTTTATGAGTTATGAAGAAAAACGCACATAAGCGTGTAAAATATTTATCTCGGGATAAAGGGTACTCACGTTACCAATTATATATTTTCAATTTTTATTAATAATTGAAAATAGGAGAGAGAGAGAGAAGAGGAGAATAAGAGAGAGATTTGAGAGAGAGAGACTGAAGAGAGTTGAGAAGAACTAGAGAGGGAAGAGAAGAGAAGAGAATTGAGAAGAGGTGGAGACTTCGGGAGGAATAAAAGAAAGTCAAATATAGAGACAGCTATAGAAGAGGGCTGACACTGAGGATATAACAGTTTTTTATCTCAATCAGTAGCCGAAAGCGTTGATATAGGTGATATGGAGCCACTACTATAACTTCACTCCCCGGACTTATGTATCTCCTGATGGGGAGGTTAGGCCTAAATATATATAATATAAATAGAGCCCCTTTATACCTATACCGGAATATATAGGCGTTATATTATATATATATATATAGTCCACTGTATAGAATAATATAGAATAATAATAGAATATATATATAATAATTACAATACTGTAGGCTAATATCTATAGAAACTTAATATATATTATATAACATATTTTTATATATATAATACCTATACCTAACCCAACACTACCTCACCTATATATATTATAATAACTATTATTATATGAATATTAAATTTAACATCTATCATATACTTCACCTACCTACCCTACCAATAATCTATTATAAAAACACTTTTTATATTTCTTCCTTTGTGTTCTGCTGTAGAAATAGGTTCTAGAAAGACTTGAGCGAAGCAAGATAGAGATGTGAGAAGGAAGAGGAGACGAGCAGAGTTATCGAGTAGAAGAGAGGAGGAGACGTGATGAGACGAGACGACAGCACGGGAGGAGAGAGAGACACATAGGAAACGAAGATTAGAGTAATGATACAAGGTATTAATTTACAGAAGGAAGTATTTTCAGAGAGAGAGAAAGAATATTAATGAGAGATGAGAAAGAGAGACGATGATTAGATAGAGAATTGATGAGATAGGAATAGAAGAGCTAAGAGAGATGAGTTGAATAGAGAGAGATTGAGTGAATTAGGATGAAGAGAGAGAAGAGAGTACAGAGAAAAGAGGAGTATTATTGGGCGATGTACTAGAATATAGTAAGGATAATATTTTTGCATGTGAGACATGAAGTCCTCTCTGAGAATGATTATGAGAAGAGATGGACGTTCTGGGGTATTACGGATAGATGAGAAGAGATGCAGAAGATGAGAGAGAATAAGAGATGGAAAGGCAGATTTACATAATTGCTGTCGAAGAAGCAAATAAATAAAAATTAAGGACAACAAGATAAACTAGTTAATGAAAATTAGACAGAGTGATAGGAGAGATAGAAGATAGAGAGAGATGAGAGAGAGAGAATTCGAAGAGGAGAGAGAGAGAGATGACGAATCGAAAAGCCGTTGACTACACTTATCATGGAGATTATTTGTGTATAAATGATAATAAAGGAAATAAGTCAAAATATACGATTGAACAGCTTATTAGAAAGGTACAATATATATATATATAATATATTATATAAAACAGTATATTACATGAGGAACTGATATTAAATTATATATATTAATATATAAATATATATATATATATATATATCTACTATATTAATATATTATATATAATTAATATAATAATAAATTATATTATATTATATAATTTATTAATAATTATTAATAATATATAAGTAAATTAATATATATATATTTATATAATATATATATATTTAATATATATGTGAAGAAAGAATGAAGAGATTAAAAGGTATGATAAGAGAGAGAAAGAGAGAAGTGAGAGAGAGAGAGAATAGAACATATAATGAGAAGGTATATATATATGATGATAGATAGAGTAGAGAATTGACAGTAGAGTCATAAAATATAAAGATCAGCTAGAAAAAGGTGATTAGAGAACGTTTAATATTACAGAGGATTTTGTCAGAGAGAGGAGTGAGAGAGGAGAGAGAGAGATATAGGATGAGTGAAGGACCGCGTGAGGCCAAGCGAGTGATGTGAAATTCGTAAAAGCAGAATAACGAAGAGAGAAGAGAAGAGAAGAGAGGAGTTGGATGTATAAGAGAAGAGATGAGCGAGAGAGAGAGAGAAGAGAAAGGAGAAAGAGAGAGGAGACGCACGCGAGGAGCACGAGGACGATGCGGATCGTGATTGATAGAAATCCACATTAGATGTGAGAGTGAGAGAGAGAGAGAGAGAAGAAGCGATAAGAGAGAGAGAAGAGAGGCAAGTTGTGCCCCTTATAATGAAGGGTAATTAAGACCATGCAGCCTCAACCTAACGACAACGTGTGGTATGTTACTTGTTTGGGATTTTCAGAAAATTATAAAAAAGAAAGGCTTTTAAAAATAGATAATAAGAAAAGCACCTAAATGGAAGTATTAAATATAAAAAAATTAATTGAAATTAAAATTAGAAAAAAAAAATACCAAAATGTTTTGTTTTGTTGTAATTTTCTGAAAATCCAAAAAAAAAAAAATTAGGTTAGTTTCCTACAAAAACAAGAGAAAAAAAAAAAGAAAAAAAGAAAAAGACCCAAGGAACAGAAGAACTAAAGAGAACTTAAGAATTAAGACATTAAGACATTAAGAATAGTAGAGACAGTAAAAAGCCACATGGGCTATCGAGGCTGTCCCAGTCAACCCACACTAATCACCAAACATGCTCAATGCAAATCCACAAAGCACCCGATGGCTTGTCCAACTACAAATTTGTAACTACAAATCCACCCAATTTGCGCTTAGTCAAAACGCTATGATATTATAAATATGATTGCCCAAACCGATCCACATGCATAATTAACTAAGTTAATGGTCCAACCAACATGCCATCTAACAATTAATAACTACTATACTACTATAACAAAACCCGCCAATTTGGCTTCCTCAATATATCATACGTTTCCTTCCTAAGATCAGCTCGATGATCAACCAGGCACTTCAAACTTGGTCATTCCCTCGTTCTTACACAATATATAAAATATATAATATATATCATATATACATATTATTATAATATATATATTTATATATATATTATATATAACATACTAATAATATATAATTATAATATTATTAATTAATATATATAATAAATTTATAATAATTAATATATATATATATTATTTATATATATAATATATAATAATATATATTATATAATTAATATATATTATAATAATATTTATCATTTAAATTCTCAACCACATTGACCTCAATCCCGAGACCTGGAAAGAAACCGGCAATCTCGAGATACAGAAATGTCAAGAAAGTATTTGTATGGTGTATTAACATGAAATACCAATAGTATGGTATATATTATTTTAAAGGCGCTAAGGAATAATTGGGACCAACTAGTAATGGCAATCCCTTGCTTCAGAAGCACGCAGTCGGAGTCATTTTCCACCGCGGGACGTGGTTTCGCATCCTAATACCCGCGCTCCTTTCCTAATTGTCAGAGAAGCATGTAGATGCAGTGATTATTTTATATGTGAATAGATTTGTTACTGTTTATATATACTAGATAATACTAAATATATCTATATATATTTATATCCGAGTTTTAGCCGAACAAATCTATATAGTAAGTGTTGGCTAGTAGTTCAGTGATGATATAACTTGTTTATACCCCAGGGTGGCGGGGTGTGTATTGCAATTAGTGGTAATGCACATGTGCCAGGTAAACTGCAATACTAGAATATACAGCAGAAAGAGTTCCTACTGACGATGAATTTTTTATGTGGGCAGTATCACGTAGCGAACGAGGGTCCGAAACCCATTACTGTGAGATTCCACCGTTCTGCAATATATATTATAATATATAATACTAATATAATATACTAATATTAATATATATACCCATATCTTTTTATTATACCCTATATATATATAAATATAATATAATATATATATATATATAATTATAATATTATATATGCCAGTGGCAGATCCGAGAGGAGCCAGGGCCATGTAAACAGAAAAAACTAATAACAAATAGTTTACAAAACATAACATTTTTGATTGCGGCAAGTAATTTCATCGATGAAATACTTAAATAAATAATTTATCTATTCCTCAATACTTATTAATAACCTCTGAAGACAGTAGTTCTTTTTATATATCGTTAGATCTAAGCAATTTGCGTACGCTCGTCTGACATTGCCTTGAATCCCTGCAAGCAGTTCACTGAAGAGCAAGATTACCAAAATAGTAATTTTATATTTTCTTTAAGCCTTGGAGAAAATGCCAATTTTTTCTTTTTATATCCTTTTTAGGGGGTTCGAGCACGGAGGGACAGAAGGTCCCCCCGTTTCGCCTCTTCCCGGGTATTGCCGAAGGGAGAACCCGACTCTGGACTCATCTTTCAAAGCTTTATCCCTAAAGTTACTCTCTTTTTTAATATTAAAATTAACAATTATGGAAATAAATGTTGTAATGTTATTAGTAGCTTTTACGATTTTTTTCATAAAAGCAATGGTTATCATTACAGCTTAGTTTTTCCATCATTTTAAACAATTCTTTAAAGTTTTTTAAAACGTTATTTTATTATTTTTTTCAAAAAAACATGATAAAAATGTCTCCTTGATTTAATAAAATGTTTTTTATTTCTGGGATGAGCTGTTATAGCGTTTTTTATCTACAATGCCGTTCTTCGGTGGAATGGTGACATATATATATAATATATATTATATATATTTACGTATGTTTTTAGTACCATTCCGTTGTAATTTTTCATATATTATATACAGCATATAACGAGTATTATATATTATAATGTATTATATTTGAGGATATATATATAAATTTATATATATTATATTTTTTTTCCATATGCAATAAAAAAATATTCTATTATCTTTTTTATATAAATTATTGATATGTTAGTTTTTTTATTATTTTTATTATATTTATAGTGATTATATATATTATAATATAAGTGATGTTTTATAATATATAAATTATATATAGAATATTATTATATTAGCATATATATAATTATTTTGCTATCAATTATTTATATTACTTCTTGTACCTACTTATACCACTTTTTGGACGCGAAGTATTTTATATAGCACCCTTATTATTATATATCTTTATATATATATTATTATATATGATTGGCGTTTGTGTGCTTTTCGGTTTCCTGATATTAAGTCTGTTTTAAGAGCATCTATCTTGTTGATTAAGAATTATCCTTTTCAAAAATAATTTTACCTCATGGAAAATCCATTGTGACTTTATTTTTTAATAATTAGAATATTTTATCTAAATAATCTTAAAGATTTAGAAGCAAACTAACAGAACTTATTTATTAATTCAGATATTAATATATGGGATATTTATTTAAATAAAAGTATAAATTATATTAAATTGTGTGTTTATGGCAACTTTAAAAAAAAAAAACTATTTGGTATCTTTATACCTTGTCGAAACACGCTTAGTTCTTCGTTTTATTCATTTTATTTAAAAATCTGAGCATTTATAGGAGTATTAAATCTCTATAATGATACAGGCTAAAATACCATACAAGTACTTTCGAACAGATATTACTATCATATTTAATAGTTTAAGAAAACCCACCTGTATTAACAGTGGCAAAGAAGATTTAGCTGCTATTATATGAATTTTTCATTAACCAAGCCTTTGGTACAAAGCAGTTCATATATATGAAAACAAATCTTCATATATTATTTAGATACATTAATGTGTATATATATTATTAAATATATTTTATATTAACCATTAAATAAAATTATTTCCAGACCAAAGTTTAATAGCAGTATTTAAATAATATATTTATAAACTTGAATTTATATTAAGATATTGAATGAGGTTATCGTGATATCTCAAAATTATATGAATTCATTAATATATTAATAAAGATATATATATTTTTTAAGTAATAAACAGCAATCATAACTTGAAAATAATTTTACTTAAATACCGGCATAATAACCCCGTTTATTTCAATCCGTGTGAACGGACCAGGTGTCTTTATTATTAAAAGCGTTTCAAAGGCTTCATTCAACTCCTATCGCCTTTCTTTATTTCTTTCTTTATTTTTTGTCTATCTTTTTAGACAATCTCTTCTCTCTTACCTTTTCCTTTATTGTTGTCTATCTTGTTTAGACAAAATATTCTTTCTTATATCTTTCTTTTCCTTGTTTCTTTAATTTTGTCTATCTTTTTACATAATCTCTTTTTCTTATCTATATATTTTCTTAATTTACTTCTTTTTTGTTATCGATCTTTTATAGACATTTCTTTATTTCTTATCTTTTTCTTTTCCTTGTTTCTTTCTTTATTTTTTCATATCTTTTGAGACAGTCTCATCTCTCTTTTTTCCTTTTATTTGTTTATTTCTTTATTTTTGTCTATCTTTTTAGACAATCTCTTGTTTCTTATCTTGTTTCTTTTGCTTATTTCTTTCTTTAATATTGTCTATCTTTTTTAAACATTTACTTATTGTTTACGTTTTTTTTTTCTATATCGCGTATACTTTACGAATATCTTTTATGTCTATCATTTTAGATAATCCCGATTATCTTATCTTTTCCTTTTGACAGTTTCCTCTATCTTTTTCCTTCTTATATTGATTAACTTTTCTTTTTTGTCTATCTTTTTAGAATGTCATTTCTTTCTAACATGTATTTTCATTACTATTTATATTCTTATATTCATTACATTTTTTCATTACATTGCATTGCATTACATTGCATTACATTCTTTCATTATTGTCTATATTTATTACATTTTTTCATTACATTACATTATTGTTTATATTTATTACATTTTTTCATTACATTATTGTCTATATTTATTACATTTTTTCATTACATTACATTACATTACATTCTTTCATTATTGTCTATATTTATTACATTTTTTCCTTACATTACATTACATTGCATTACATTACATTACATTACATTATTGTCTACATTTATTACATTTTCCATTACATTACATTGCATTTTCTTCATTATTGTCTATATTTTTCAGATTACTTTTTATTGTCTATATTTTTAGAATACTTTTTTTTTCTTATATTTTCATTCATTTTTGCCTATCCTTTTATTTCTCTTTTCTTTTCTTTCATTATTGCCCATCTTTTTAAAACTATTTAATATCTCTTATTTCCGTATGTATCTTTGTCAATGCTTCTTTATGCTTATCAATTTGTCTCTGTTCTAGTCCGGTTGTTTTCCTAATTAATCATTTATTATATAATAATAAAAGAATAAATAAAAATATTAATTGAATAATGAATATATTAATTGATATTGATAATAGTAATAATATATAAATAATAATAAGAGTAAATAATAATTTTGTAATATTAATAATAAAATTATTACATCAAATTAAGTGATGATATACCTGATGATGATAATCAATAATCATTAATAATTAATTATCCTACTATAATAATATTATTAATATAGATAGCATAATAATTAATAATAATAATAATAAATATATAATAGTAAATAATGGATAATAATAGATAAATATACTTTAAATAGACAAAAGTAGAGTTAGATAAATAATAATATAATTAAGAATAATAATATTATTATATTATTATTTATTAGTTTATTAGTTATTAGGTTATTATTTAAATCGTAATTATGTATTATTTATTTATTTATTATTATTATTCTATATTATTATATTATTTCATATATTATTATTATTATTTATTATTTATATATTATTATTGCTTCTGTCAGCCAATTTTCTATTAATATATTAGTTTTTCATAATTAACGGTTTATGATGGAAATTGTTTTTTAATCATTTACAACCCTGAAAAATTGGAAATCGAATGCTACAGCGTGTTAAAAGAGAGACAATTACTATTTATTATGGGAGTATATAATTATTTAATATGAGAGAGAAAGAAGAAAACGAGAGAAGAGAGAGAGAGAGAGAGAGAGAGAGAGAGAGAGAGAGAGAGAGAGAGAGAGAAGAAATTTTTTTTAAAGTATTTTAAAATGATCTTTAGAATATTTCAAAAAGCCGTTAGAAAAAATTCATGTTTTTCTTTCTCTTTCGTTCTATGTTTTGATATTTTCTTTTATAAATCCATCTATTCTATTATCTTGCATCAATGATCTATACTATCTAGTCTATCCATCTGTAGATCTATCTATCTATCTATCTATCTATCCTATCGTATCTATCTATCTATCTATCTATCTATCATATCTAAAAATCTATCTCTCTTCTCTCTCTCATCTCTCTCTCTCTCTTCTCTCTGCTGCGTCTCTCTCTCTCTCTCTCTCTCTCTCTCTCTCTGTTCTCCTCTCTCTCTCTTTTTCTTTCATTATTTTTCTTGTAAAATTTTTTTTATCCTTTCTTCTTATTATTCTTCTTTCTCTACTTTTTTCCCTTAATGGAATTTTAGAAGAAAATATTATTTTAATAAAAGGTTATTATTGTGGAAGATTCTGAATGAATCTGAAAAGAAGTATAGTGTCTTATACATGAAATTATACTCGAGTAAATAGACCAAAGTATTCTACATAACACACACACATTATATGATATATTACATATATATATATTTATATTTATATATTATATTACTTATTATATATATTTTATTAGTATATATATACATTATAGTAGTATAGTATAATTATATTATATGGTATATATATAGTATATGATATATGTTATTATATAATTATATATTAATACCTTTTATGAGTAAACTCCCATGACCACCGGATGCAATTGCCCTATTGTGAGGAGAGAAATGTGAATCTAGGTAATTAAACCTAGGAGTTGGCGGAACTAGAATGTTGAACTCGCTAACATCATTGCCTCTGTGCAAAAATGTCGCCTTCGTATCCGATCGCCACCACGGATTCTAAATAGTTAAAAAGTACTTTGTCCTAATGTCACCAATTATTTTGTTTACAGTTTCTTAATATATTTATCTCTTTCAGAAAATTATTTTTATTTATGATAGGATAATATATTATAGTATATATATATATATATATATAAGTATATATTTTATTATATACTATCTATGCCTACATAAGTTACTCATACCCTCTATATCATAATATATAAGTATTTATATATATATATATAATAGTTATAGTATGTATATATATTGTATATATCCTCATCAATATATTTTATAATTTTACCCTTTATAATTAACTATGACACTAAGTCCTCTCTATAAATGCTAATAATATCATAAAGTTTAACGATACGTGTTAAATATAATAAAATATTTATATAAATATATAAACTCTAATTAAAGCTTTGTATTTATAAATATTTTATTATATTTCACACGTATTGTTAAACTTAAGTACAGATAATAAGAGTGTTCTGCAGAACCAATTTGTTAATATTGATAATTTCTATTTCTACTAGTAATAAAACCACATTGAAAAAATAAATAAATATATTATTTATATATTATCTTTTCAATTATATAATAATAAGTGATGTAAATTCGTTATTATTATCATTTTTTTTATATATATTTTTTAACGTAATCACGCAGTACAGGAGTTTGAATGTTTGTTCCCTTTACTTATTAAAGCTATAATTATATATACATGATAATATATATAATAATCTTTATTTAATTCCTCCTTTCCAATTATAAATTTTAAAAAAATTATATAATAATACTATTATTATATATATATGGTATATAGGTATATATAATTATTATACATAATATTATAAATTATATATTATTTTATTATGTGAATACGTGTATACATTATTATAATATACATTATATAATAATATATATATATTAGTTATTCTTGGTATTTTATATAATATCATATATATAATGTTTGTTCCTTCTTATTAAATCTATAAATAATATATATATATATATAATAATATATATAATTATATCCTATTAAATATATATATATTTTGTTTGCACTATATTATATAATATATATATAATATATATATATATTATATACTATTTTATATTTAATTTATATTTATTATTATATGATGTATTTAAAAAAAAATAATATATTTATTATTAATTAATTTATATTATTATATTATATATTATATATATATAATATAATTATATAAAATATATTATATATTATATTATATAGTATATACTAGTTAATACTATATATATATATTTTTGGTTTGTATATAAATATTATATAATATATAATATGTTATATGTGTATACCCTTTAATTATATAATATATATATTATATAATTATACTGTATATATATATATTTTATATATATATTGTATAGTAATATATATATACTATATTTTGTTTGTTACATATAGATATATATATATATAAATTATTATATATATATATATATAATAATATAATATATTATCCTACTTATATTTATTTATATATCCCCTATGATTATTTAAGTTAATATTATATTTATCATTTAGTTATATATATTTTATATTATATATTATATATATATATATTATATTTATTATATATATTATATAGTATTATACTAATAATCATGTATACTAACGAGACTCACCCTGTACTGACCGTTATTCACCTTATCTCACGCATCCTCTCTGTTAGATCTGTATATATGACCTGTCAGTGTCGCCTCTGCAGAACCTCCTCCAGTGGTTTCTATCTTCGTACATTCTTCTCTTCTTCCACATCCACCATAGACAAGCTCCTCTGACGTTCATCGCATCTCTTCATCCGCATCCTTCCATTGCGTTTTCTTTCGTCTGCCCGTAGGTCTACGGACCCATTGGCGTCCAATTTCCAGCATCTTTCTTGTCCAGTTCCCTCTTCCATTCTTCGTCTGATGTGTCCATACCATCTCAGGTTTCCTTTATTATATGTTTAGGTATTGATCCAATTCTCAGCTCTCTCAGTATTTTTCTTCACTTCTCCGCCTATCTCTTCAGGGTAACCTCTTCTCAATCTCTATGTCGTCACCCTCATCTCCGTACCTTCCACTCTTCTCATTTTTTGTTGTTCTCTAGTTGTCCTCAGCATCCGATCTGTATCACTAGTAATGGTCTCCAGACCCTTGTTTTATGCATCACCATTTTCACTTCTTTTGGTTTATAGCTGATTTCTTTCAATATCTGGGTTGTGGGGGAATTGCTCCTACGTTCTGAGGAGAACTTTTCTTTATCCTCTCGCCGGTATCTCTCCTCCCTGACCTCTTTCCCTTCCATCATCACTCCCAAGTATTTGAATTTATCCACCTACTGTAGTCCTCTTCCTTCTATATTGATGTTCAGTTCTGTTCTTTCTCTAGTTATTCTCATTACCTCCGTCTTCTCTGTGTTCATCTTCATACCGATTATCTCACCATTTGAGGCATTCCCATCTGGATTCAACATTTCCTGCACGGTCTCTGCTCCCTGCGGCCTTGCTCTTATCAAGCTGCATCATCTGCGCGGGATATAGCAGTGTTGTGTTCATTGTCTACCTGTCTACATATTCTCTTTCAGTTCCGTAATCCATGTTTATGAGAAAAATGAGTTGAATACTGCAGCGTGGTGAGAGTCTACATCTGCCCCTCGTCTCACTCCCGAACTCACCTCAAACCATCACTTCTTCTCCTTTTACTGTGCTCCCGGCTTCATTCTTAATTTCTTGTTACTAGCAGTAATGTCTTTTTATTTGCTTTTTTAATTTTCTGTGCTCAATTCCACCTACTCTTGTTCCTCCCGAGCTCCTTTTTCCCTATCAATCAGTATCGAAGGCCTTCTCAAAGTCTACAAAAGCCACATCTGCTCCTTTTTTTCCTTTTAACTGTTTTCATCATCATTTCATTGTAGAAGATTGATCCATTGTACTTTTTTCCACCCTGAGACTGAAGCCATTATCTGTCAAACTTCCTAGTTTAATCTTAAACTTTTGAATTCTCCAGTCTCCTTCCAAATTCTCTCGTTATATTTTGCTTAGCACATTCAGCTAAAGCTATTCCCTCTTCTGTAGTGTTACAATATTCTTTTTATCTCCTTTCTTATATATTTAGGGCAAATCACCGCTCTACTCCATTTGTCAGGTATTCTCTCTTTGTCCTATATCTCATTCAGTAATTCTAGTAGCCATACTTCCACTCCTTCTCCAGTCTTGTATAATTCAGCATTCAGTCCATTCGGTTGATCCTGGGCTTTTTTCCATTTCTTTACGCGTTTTATTGCCTCTTCTTATCTTCCTCTCTAGCAAATACCCTCCTCTCCTTCTCCTTCCTCCCACCATCTTCTCGTATCCCGCTCCATCCTCAATAATATATATAATATATATATATATATAATATATATATATATATATATATATAATACTATATATATTATATATATATATATATATATATATTATATATCATATATATTACTTATAATATATTATATATATACTATATATAATATTATATATATAAATTATATTATAAATATAATATATATAACGGGTGATATATATACTATATATAAAGTTATATATATATTATATTATTATATATATTAGTAAGTTACGTAATTAGGCTTATATAATAAATATAAGTATATATAATGACAATTAAAGGATATCTATAATATTATTATTATAATATATGGTGTGTGTGTGTGTGTGTGTGTGTGTATGTGCTTCTTTACCCCTCGCAAAAGAATTCAGTGTTTTATAAGTGAAACTTCTTTGATGAACAAGTTATCAAATCAAATCATTAATTTTATTCATTAATAATAGAAAACACATTAAAAACATTCTTTTTTTTCAAAATATTTTTTCTCCAAGGTTCAAATTCTAAACAAAAAAGAACAGGAAAAAAAAACCCTTTTCCCCCCCAAACAAAAAGAAAAAAAGAGGGGGCTTCAAAATAATAATCTTTTTTTTGAATAACTTTTAATCGGATAAGAAATTTTTTTCAATTTTTTTTTTATTATTATTTTTCGTCTATTGTTTTGTACTTTCATACCCCTTCCCCATTTTGGTCCCTTCCCAAAAGCGCCAATTTTTTTATATATATTTTTTTTATTATTTTAAATATAAATTTTTATATTTATTAGAAGGTTTATTTTTCTTAAAATGGATTTTTTTAGGGAAATATATATATTTTTTAATGTAAGGAAAATATTAGATCTTCCTATTATTATTATTATTATTATTATTATTATTATTATTATTATTATTATTATTATTATTATTATTATGTTATTCACTTAATTTTTGGTTAGGTTATTGCTGTTTATTATATATTTTATTCGACTCCACTTAATTCAGATTCTTCCTTAGGATTAACTTGGAAACATTTTTTATAAATATAATAAGTAATAATAAATAATAATTAGAGTAGATAATAATAATAATTTCGAATCAATAATAATAAATAATAATAATAATAAATAATAAAATTAATAATAATTTATAATCTTAATAATCAATAATGAAAATCAACTGAAATAAGTGATAATAAAATGTACAAAGAAAATACTCGCTATTTAAAATATTACCAAAAAAAAAAGTTTTTAAATATTTTCCCTCAAATATTTAATAAACAATAATAATAATAATAATAATGATATAATAATAATATATTAATAATAATAATAGTTATAATGATAATATAATAATTAACTAATAATAATAATAATAATAATAATAATAAAATATAATAATAATAATAATAATAATAATAATAATAATAATAATAATAATAATAATAATAATAATAATAATAATAATAATAATAATAATAATAATAATAATAATAATAATAATAATAATAGTAATAAAATGTCACGAATAAAATACTCGCTATTTAAAATATTACCAAAAAAAAATAAAAAATTTTAAAGCTTTTCCCTCAAACATTTTATTTTCTTTCTTTTTAAAAAAAATTTTAAAAGCAAATTAAATAAAATTTTTGTGCTTCAAAAATATTCAATTTAAATAACAAAAAAAATAATTATAATTTAAAAAAAAAGTTAATTACATTTAATGACTGTAATAACGAATACAAAAAAAAAAAATAACAAAAAAATAACAAAAAAATATAAAAATAAGTATAAAAATTTGCTAAAAAAAAAAAACAAGATAAAATATAAATATGTATAAAAATTTATTAAAATAAAAAAAAGACTTCTTTATTTAAGCCATTAAGAAAATGGAGACTATTCATTCATATTAAAGGAAAAAAAAAATGGATGAAAATATAAAAATAAAGAAATGCTAAAAAGGTAAGCTTCTTATCACATTAGTTTACAATAAGAATATGAAATATAATATTAAAATAAAAGTCAACCATGATTAAGTTGCGCTTTTTTA
>JABUQX010122542.1:10000-13198 GCA_015478945.1 Trachelipus rathkii | reverse complement strand
TATATATATATATATATATATATATATATATATATATATAACTTGCAGAAGCAACTACTAAGGACAGGGAGTAGAGGACTTGAAAGAAATGCTAGAGGTCTAGAATTCATAGAATTTTGAAAGCTTCCCCATTTAGGAAGCGCATATCAGGGACATGGTATTTGTTTTAAGCTCCTATCCAAATCCTCGCCAGACTCCAAAGACACCTGTGGAACACCTCGCCCTCCTTTCAAATATTTTGGCATTATCAGAAAATATGTATTCTGTTATTCTGGTGAACAGGTTAAAATGTAAGAAGGGCATTATAAAGTTTTAAACCTTCATATTGGGCAGAAAAGTTCAATTTAAATTGTCCTGATAATAATAAAAGTGAACAAAATTATGTGCATTTTATCACTTTCCATTGTTTGTGTGCCTTTGATTCAATATTCTCCTATGTAATCTGCCTCAGCATGCCTATAAGGTTTCATAAGTCGGAGGTGATGTCTGGGCATGATGTAGTATTAATGGTTGGAGGGTAAGAGTTTGAAATAAACAGTTTTCCCACAGGCCATGAATTCCTTTATAACGGCATTAATTGCAGATCTTGGTTGGGAAAACTAGAAGCGGTAAGTGCGAATAAAGTTCAGAGTGGTAGTTTTAAGCCCAGGTGTTGCATCTCGGAATGACAGTGTAGTATTTATAATTTAGTGAAATGATGATACTTTGATAGGAGGATAGGATTTTGCCCATTATAATTGAAATATAAACATTCACCAATTCAACCAGCACTTCTAATGATACCGTCTTCATAAAAATAGGATTCTAATTATTAAGTAGGGAGGAATAATCTTTACAGGTAGTGTTTGTTGCTCTGACAGCAAAAATGGAGATTTCTTAAAATGGTTATCTTGCTGCGTAAATTTAATTCAAATTATGAGAACCTTACTAAGAGAGCTGATATCTCTTTTTTTTATATACCAAAGTTAATAGGTATGTTGTTATGTTAAATACTTTCCAATTGAGAAATACTTCTCCAAATATATTACAGGTATAGGTTTATTATAATTATGGTCTCAATTTTAGGGTCTCAAAGTAGATATCTGATATACTCGGGTGTAAATTGATAAATAATTTAAATAATATAAATAACAATATTAAATTGAAATATATGAATACACTTATTAATGATATGATCACCCCCAATAAAATCCTATTTTCACCAACTAGAAGAATTTTTACTTGTCTCAGATGTAGACAATAGGATAGAGTATTAATTTACTGTCGAATCAATGGGAATCGTTTTGAAGGAAAATGACCTCTCTGATTACCACTCAGAAATTGTCAAAATGGTCAAAACTGTAAAATCATTAAGTACCTGGTAAGGCTGTCATGTGTTAAGGGGAAAATCTCCGAGGTTCATTCTAACTATATATTTATTTTGCATACTTTAAACGGAGATATGGACATATTATATAATGAATTTGATGCTACCATTCAGATTCAGCTGGTTGATGGTATTTGGAACAGGTTGATGTTCCACCTGGTAGAGAAAATGACTACATCTTCTCACCCAATCAAATGGTTATTAAGGACGTGGCGTAGGTCAAAACAAAAATTACAAATGTTCTTAACTGCTCACTGAAAGAAAGGGTCTTTACCCTCCATCAACGAAGCAAGCTACACGTATTCTGGCATAGATCTAATTAATTCCCCTTTAAAATGTCTTTTATATTTTAGTTCAAAAAATCGTTGTTTTGAGCATTATAAACCAGACATTCTTAATGATAAGCCTGCGGGAGGAAGTAGATAAGAACAGGTTCTGCCTATTATAGCAAAGAAATTGTAAGCTGGTAGTATACAGTTGAAAATACATGTTTTCGGGCGTAGGACTTCTCGCTTTATGCTGCAGTATTTCATACAAATCTGTGCAAATAAATTCCTCAATGGCAGGTGCTGGAAAATATTAAGGGAGCAATTTCTATATAAACAACCTACTGTTCACTGAGAATAATGAAAGGGATTTTGAATCTTTATATTACCTAACATTTGACCGCGTCAATGAGTGATTTTGTTCTGAGGTCGTGAAATACTAGCAATGCGTATTTGAAAGAATGTTTGTCTGGGTATGAGCGACTCGTTGAACATAGATAAATTATAGAGAAAG
Source organism: Trachelipus rathkii (assembly GCA_015478945.1). NCBI lineage: Eukaryota > Metazoa > Arthropoda > Malacostraca > Isopoda > Trachelipodidae > Trachelipus > Trachelipus rathkii. Next base: position 11,052 of record JABUQX010122542.1, on the reverse strand, counting down.
TGTTAGGCTATCGATTCAACGTCTCAAATTACATCGTACTAACAATCAATGTAAACTTTGACTCATCTGATTATGCTAAACTGTTGATTCTATCAGAGATAGCTAAGCAGTTTTACCCCTTTGGCCTGTATCGGCCAGTATCTGTTAGGGTAGGTTGTTAATTAGTGGTTTATGGAAAGCTTAGTATGATTGTGATGGCCAGCTATTAGATGACGTTATCAATAGATGGTCATTGGGATAGGAGAAATAAAGATAATGAAGCAATAATTTGGTTGACAAAATGAGTTTAAAGAAGCTTTTTAAAAACAGCTTTTATACACGTTACCACAACTAGCTGATAAAACCCTTTTCAAGGAGGAATCAAACTAAAAAGAGAAATAAACCCACCCAAACCCAAGCCTAACCCAATCTCTCAGGTAAGTGCGGTAGCGAGCTTTAAGGAAAGGAAGACTAAATACAGCAGGAAGAACAGATAATGACAAAGAGTTTCATGGAGCAAAGGTTGTCGGAATGAAGAAGACACCACAGCTAGCAAACCCGAGGTTTCAAATATCCATACAAAAGTCGTGTTCGAGCACTGCTGGTGGAATGCGAAAGGACAACCCCCTCATGCATCTGCCTTAAAAAAACTGTTGAAAAGAGATAATGCCCCAATGTCAAGTCCAAGAGATAGAAGGTGAAGGGATTTTCAAAATAGAGGACAATTTATTAGTCTCTTAGTTTTAGACTCAACACTATCCAAAAGGAGGGTGGAATCGGAGTCAGCCCAAATGTAAGAACATTACTCCATATAAAGGTGGATAAGACCAGTATATAACTGGAATAACCATTCGGTAGAAAAAATCCCTCAACTTGAAGAACCCACAGCTTCTTATAGTCCGCCCTAACAACTGTTGTAATATGAAGTTAAGAAGACAATTTACTATGTATGTTTAGACCAAGAATGTTTATATTGCCTATAGGTGTGACAGCTCAGCACTCGAAGAGAGGGAGATGTGAAGAAGTTGAATTTTTAAGTATGTTCATTCTTCATTTTATCGATTCTTCTCACA
>JABUQX010122541.1:17500-29774 GCA_015478945.1 Trachelipus rathkii | reverse complement strand
GTTGTATTGCTTGCTTCGTTCATTAATTTGGGTGTTTAACAATTTTCGCATTTATCATTGTGAAGCACATCAGCGTTTTCGAGCTATAATATTATTATTATTATTATTATTATTATTATTATTATTATTATTATTATTATTATTATTATTATTATTATTATTATTATTATTATCTACTTCCTTTTCCCAGATTGGGGTGTGAGGTGCGCAGCATACACTGGAAACAGAAAAGTAGTGGAAGAACATAACCTAAGTTGAAAGGAAAGCTCCCTCAACCATCGATCCCCTACATACCCTTAAGTGAGAGCTAGTCGCAGTCAAAAAAAATCCACCCAAGTCTTCACAAGACTGAGAGGGACTCTCACTGTGGTATCTCATCCATATTGGGTTCGCTACTTGGGCAAGGCTCACAACCATAACCCCCTCACAAAACCTGCATCATTCACTTCTATTATGAACCTTCCATCTCCCCTCCGAGACACTCGCATTCATTTCCATCAGACACTCCATTACCGAATCAATCAACTTTTTCTTTGGTCTCCCAGGAATAAGAGGTATAGATCTTATCATCTTAAGTGTAATATGCTTTGCTGGATAATCTTAGGGGAGTGTTAGATGCAAGAAGATTTTAAAAAATGGGGAATGAACGTATTAAGGAATTGTGTGGTGTGAATAAAGGCGTAAATGAGAGAATAAGCGAGAGTATATTGAAATGGCTTGGTAATATGGGAAGGATGGATAGCATTCGGTTAGTTAAGTGGATGTATAGTGGTTCAGTGTTTTGGGAATCGACCGGCTGGGAGACCAAAGGAAAGGTGGATTAAGTCAGTAAAGGAATGTCTGAAAATAGGAATGAGAATTTGGCAGAGCCAAGAAGAAAGGTGCATAATAGGACTGAATGGTGTGGTTTTGTGAGGGGGTATGGTTGTGGGCCTGGTCCAGCGGATGAATCTCAGGCATTGATGAGATACCACAGTGAAGGTTCATCGCAGTCTGGAGTATCCCAAGTACATGGAGAGGATAGTAAAAGGGAGGGCTTTCCTTTCGACCTACGTCATACTCTTCTACTTAGCCGTTCCATTTTCCGTGCATTGCGCACCCCTACCCTACATCTAGTGGTAAGACAAGGGATGGTATAGGAAAAAAATTATATGTATATAGTAGTATTGCTACATCCGGATCGTCAACAGCTTTTTCTCAAAAAGTATAAGAGATATAGGTCTGAAACTTGGAATATAAGCTATGTATGTGTTAAGCTCGAAACCGTGTAAATTTCAAGTCTCTAGGATGTATATAGAGGGGGTCACCCCAAAGCTAACCGCTACGCCCGCGTTATGCCCTTTTGGCTTTCAAACCACCAAGATTAGGTTAAGCCTGTAACGGCTAATCATCAATTAGATTCGTGCGCGTGGGCGCGCGTGCGCACATACACCCAATGTTATTATTGTGTGTGTGTACGTCGAAGAATCCCGAAGGGAGTGATTCTGAGTCAATCAAGCGATCGGATCGTTTTTCTACTCCGACTTTGCTCGCCGAGGTTGCTTCTTCATCCGGTTCTGAGTCCAATATATATCTATGGAGGTTAGAGTTATCGTATTGGGTTAAAATTTTTGAGGATGGTTATATGAGTGATGTAAACTCATCGTAGACGAGATTACATACCCCTGCGCGTAAGGGGGGACCCCACCCCCTTCATACATTAAATACGTAGAAGACTGAAACTTGGAGAAAGGATTCGGAGTCAGAGATCAGGCGCGGAACGGAATTTGATCCGGATTCGGCTTCGAGGTCAGCGGAGGGGACCCTGTTGAAAAAAAGAAGAAGAAATGCATGGAATGTAAAACAACAGTGGAGAAGAAGAAGAAAGAAAGAGAAGGAAGAATGAGGAAGGAGGAGGAAGGAGGAGGAAGGAAGAAGGAAAAAGAATGAGGAAGGAGGAGTCTGAGGAAGGATTCAGAGTTGGTAGTGGCACCGGTGCTGGAGCCTGTGCGGTGCTGAGTTAATAAACATTCGTTTAACAACAATATTTGGTGTCTTATATGTTATTGGATCAGTAGATTTCGAAAATAATGTTTTCAGAACCATCAAGAAAAATAAATAAATAAATAAATAAATAAATAAAATTTCCTATTCTTTTGTTTATAACTTACAAATTTACACGTTTTTACATACCCTAAATCAGTAAATCAGTAGAAATCAAACCATATACCATCAAACCACCATCCCTCCACCCTCCTGGCCATCCTTGATCTATTGATCTATTGATCTATTGATTCAAGTCACATTTCAAGTGTATCATTTTTGGATAAGCATAACATACAAAATCAAGTTCTTTATACAAAGATCAAACAATATATGCTGACATAATTTTCACATTAATGAAGCTTACTTAGCATCATCTGAACTAAGAAAATAGTGCAAAGACAAACCTATCACACCTTAAACACGAACAAACTGTTAACATTAACAAGTTCCACACTTAACAACAGTAGTAACTAACATAGCATACGTAAATTCATACTTTTTCAAAGCATATCTCTAACATAACGATGTTAATTTATACTAGTATTTAACTAAAATTTATCACAGCAGTGGTTAATTATCATACTGATCAATGAATATACTCTAACATAATAGAGTTTTCCACACCAATAAAGCTAACATGGCGTAACATGAACTTAGAAAATAATGTACAAAAGACAAACCTATCACACCAAACACGAATAAACTGTTAACATAACAAAGTTCCACACTTAACAACGAGAGTAACTAACATAGCATACAAAAGAAAACGTAACTTATTCACACTTTGTCAAGAAGCATATCTCTAACATAACGATGTTAATTTACACAAACATGGTAATATTTAACTGAAATTTATCACAGCATTGGTTAATTATCATACAGGCAGCGAAAGTATGCTAACGAAAACAAATTTTCCACATCAATAACATATCGTAACATGAACTAAGAGAAATAATGTACAAGACAAACCTATCTTTTTATAAGCACGAATAGACTGTTAACATTAACAAAGTTTACTTAACACCAGTAAAGCAACTAACATGGTATGCAAAACGTAACCTAATCTTACTTTTTCAAGCATAACTCTAACATATTAACGTTAATCTTACACTAACACAGTAACATTTATCAAAACATTGGTTAATTATACTGATCAACGAATATACTCTAACATAATAAAGTTTCCACATCAATAAAACTAACATAGCGTAACATGAACTAAGAAAATAATGTACAAAGACAAACCTAACAACTTACATACACATTAACAAAGTTCCACACTTAACACCAGTAAAGCAACTAACATGGTATGCAAAACGTAACCTAATCTTACTTTTTTTCAAGCATATCTCTAACATATTAACGTTAATCTTACACTGACACTGTTAATTTTACATTAACATAGTAATATTTAACAAAAAAAAAATTAGCATAACCTTACCTAACCTGCATAATACCTAAGGGGTAAAGACAAACAAAGTAAAGTTTTTACTCTATGTAAAGCTAAACTCATAACATACTTAACACACACACACAACAACCAGACGAATAAACAGCTGTTAACAACTTGGTCAATAAAGCGCGAACATATGCGGGATTTTACATTAACATAGTAATATTTACCAAAAATTTATCATAATAACCTTACCTAACCATCATAATACCTAACGAGTAAAGACGAACAAAGTAAAGTTTTTAGGCTTATCTCTTTTTAGACTCCGCCCCCTTTCAGAAAATACCAACTCTAAACATGAAAAATGATTTTATGCTTTAACCATTTGCATAAAGTGATGCAATACTTATTATATTTGACCCTCTGGCAGGAATACAAGCAATGTAGCAGTCGCCATTCGGTTTACGATTAAATATAAATGACACATCGTTGGGAATAACGAAACTCCTCGTGAAGATATCAACAACAAGCGTAGAGATGCGGGGAGATGTCATCGTACAACGAAAAAATGTCCTACTGACGGAAATCGTATGCGTAAACAACCCTTATAGGTAATGAGATTCTTTCTTTCAACCAATCAGAAGAAAGTAAACAAGAATACGTACGAATGAACCATATCAGTTCAAAAGGGTATATATTCTCGTTAGACAACAACAACAACAACAACAACAACAACAACAATAACATAGTACAAAAATAAGTTCTTTATATATCAGCCAACGAATACTAACGTAACATTGTTTTCCTATTATAAAGCTAACATAGCATTAGAACGCTAAGGAAATATAATGTACAACAAAATCTAACACACAGCGAATAAACAACTAACATTATAAAGTTGCCTTAGTAAGAGCTAACATTACATACAAAACGTAACCTATTCACACTTTTTCAAGCATATCTCTAACATATCAATGTTAATTTTACATTAACAACTGATTTACGTAGCATTTAGAGTATCATTTCGGATAAACATAGCACAAAATGAGTGCCCTATTTACCCAACCATCGAAGATATATGCTAACATAACAAAGGTTTCACATCATTAATAAAAGCTAACATATCATATGAACTAAGAAAATATTGTACAAAGACAAACCTAACACAGCAAGAATAAACTCCCAACATTAACAAAGTTCCACACTTAGTACCTGTAAGTAACTAACATGTGCAAAAACGTAACCCTATTCATACTTTCCAAACATATCTCTAACATAACGTTAATTTTACATTAACACAGTAATATTTAAGCAAGGATTTATCATAATCTTGTCCAATTATCGCCTGAATAACCAACAGGCCAACTATGTAAACATAACTGAGTTTTTATCCAAATATAACTGAAAATAAGTTCTTTATATACTAACCATCGAATATACGCTAACGTACAACTTGTTTTTACAGTAATAAAGCTAACATAACATAACCTAACAAACTAAGAATATAATGTGCAACGACAAACCTAACACACACCATACGCCTGAATAAACTACTAACATTAACAAACTTTACTTAACAGCAGTAAAGTACATAACATAGCGCACAAAAACGTAACCTATTCACACTTTTTTTAAAGCATATCTCTAACATAATATTAATTTTACGTTAACATCGTATTTAACAAAAATTTATCATAAACCTGTCTAATCATCACATCCTGACAAAGAATATAATGCTAACGTAACAAATTTTTTTACATCAACTTCATAATATTTAACAAAAATTGCAAACCTAACATACCGCGCGTATGAATAATCAGCTAACATCTGGCTCCTACTCAAAGGTAAGTAGCTAATGAGATCGTACAATACTCGAGTATGTTCCCACTTTTTCTCATTATATCAGCAGCTTAGGTAAAGGCCGCATCATCTAACAAATCATAACAAGGGACCAATCTATCAAAGATACCAACATCTGGAACTATGAATTAACACCATCTTCATCAAAGTGTCACTCGTTTTGAGTATAACATCAATTGACCTATGAATAAACATAGACATTAGCAAAATTCTAGGGCAAACCTAACATTACCCACCAAAAAACTTAACCTAGGCTCACGTTTCTAACATCATCGTCAGTTAACACAGTAATATCTTACAAAAACTCATCATTTCTCTAACAAATCAGTGTTATTTTCCCATTGTCATAGTAATATTTAACATATTTTTAACACGAATAAACAGTTTTTCATTAATCAAAATTATCTAAAACATAACCTTCACAAAACATTAAGCAATAGTAACACCTAACGCTTTCAAGAGGTAACCTGAAATATTTTTATCCTTACCCTATTTTAAGACCCACCCCTCTTTCAGAAAATATCAATTCAAAACTGGTAGATTTGGCAACAGCGCATCATACAGAGGTGATTTGATAGCACTGTAAGCACTGTAAGCATTACTTGGAGATCACCCCCAGAGATGCATGAAGACCCATCTCGGGGTGCCTGAAGGGGTGTAAGCGGTTACATAAGGGCACAGACGTATCGAGTATTGTACGATCTATTAGCTACTTTACCTTTGATAAGTAGAGAATTTTCAGGAATATTAGCTGATTATTCATACGCGAGGTGATGTTGTGATAGTTTTGTTAAATATTGCAGTTGATGTAAAAAAAAAGAAATTTATTAGCATTACTATTCTTTGTCAGGATGATTGAACAGGTTTATACTAAATTTTTGTTAAATATTACGATGTTAATGTAAAATTAACATTGATATGTAGAGATATGCGCGTGTGGGGTTACGTTTTGTACGAAGTGTTGGGTACTTTACTGCTGTTAGAGTGGGAAGTTTGTTAATATTGAAAACCAATACGTACCTGTTAGAGCTATGATTAACGTACCTTACCTGGATTCAGGTCGCTCCTGTAAAAAACATTTCGTGAACAGCACCTTTGTTATATTTGAATGCCAATTGTGAATTGGGTGATATGACCATATTGCTGTGTTGGCGCTTTGTGCTAAAGTATGTTTGAACCTTATGAGCCACACGCTGCTGCGTGTTCAGTGTATTGGAGATTTTAATGTTAACGCTATTCATGCAGCATTACACAACTATTTCATGATGCTATGTGCTGTGGCGTTTGACCCGCGCCATATTCGATGGTTGTATATAAGAGGCTTTTCATTTTGGCATATGTTTATCGAAATATTTTCCGTAGCGTTGTTGCCAAGTATTGATGTTAGCCTCTTTGAAGTATGTGAATACAGAACCGTTACGTACGCTATTGCCAGTACTGCTGTTGGAACTGTTAGCTGTTACAGTTGTTTATTCTAGCATGCGTGTTACCTGACCTTCCCCATATTCTTAGACCGTAATACTATGTTAGCTGTGTATGGCTATTACGACCAACTCAACGGTGGCATATAAAGAACTTGTTTGTACTATGTTGTTATTGTTGTTATTGTTATTGTTGATGTTGTTGACTATCAACCCCTATATACCCTTTTACCCGACGCTGATGGTTCATTCGGCGTTGTGCTCTTCTATTGGCTGAAAGAAAATCTCATTACATAAAGGGTTGCGATTTCCGTCAGTAGGACATTTTCGTTATTGCCAAAGATGACATCTCTCGCATCTCTACACTTTTGTTGTTGTTTGTTATTCCCAGCGATATGTGTCATTATATTGGTGACTGCTACGTACTTGTATTCCTGCCAAATATAATATTGCATCACTTTGTAAATAGTTAATATTTTTCATGTTTAGAGTTGGTATTTTTCGAGGCTGATCTAAGAAGATAAGCCGAAACTTTGTTCGTCTCGTTAGGCGTATTATGATGGTTGGGTAAGGTTATAATTTTTAAATATTACTATGTTAATGTAAAATCTTTGTTACGTTAGCATTTAATGGTAGCTGTTTATTCGTCTGGTTGTGTGTGTGTGTTATGTTCATGGTTCCACATAAAACTTGTCTTTACCCATTAGGTATTATGCAGGTTAGGTAAGGTTATGCTAATTTTTTTTTTTTGTTTTTTGTTAAATATTACTATGTTAATGTAAAATTAACAATGTCAATGTAAATTAACGTTAATATGTTAAATAGCAGAAAAAGAGTAAGATTAGGTTGCTATTTGGTGCTTTTTACTGGTGTTAAGTGTAGGAACTTTATCATTGGCTGGATTTATTGTGTAAGTTGTGTTAGATTTGTCTTTGTACATTATTTTCGTTCATGTTATGTTGGACGTGATGTGGAAACTTTATTATGTTAAGAGGCTCGTTGATTAGTATATTATGTTGTGAGAAAGTACAGTTAAGTAGTGTAAATTAACGTTAATATGTTAGAGTTATGCTTGGAAAACGTTTTGCATACCATGTTAGTTACTTTACCGGTGTTAGGGTGTGGAACTTCCAACAGTTTATTCATTGTTTAAGGTGTGATAGGTACTTAGTACATTATTTTCTTGTTCATGTTACGATATGTTAACTTTATTGAAGTGGAAACTTTGACTCTGTATGATAATTAACCAATATTTGTGAAATTTTAGTTAAATGTTGCTGTTAGTGTAAGATTAACGTTAATATGTTAGAGGTAAGTTATGCTTGGAAAAGTAAGATTAGGTTACGTTTTGCACGGATTGCTTTTTGGTGTTAAGTGTGGAACTTTGTTATGTTAACAGTTTATTCGTGTTTAGGTGTGATAGGTTTGTCTTTGTTACATTATTTTCTTAGTTCATGTTACATTATATGTTAGCTTTATTGAAGTGGAAACTTTGTTACGTTAGTATGATTATTAACCAATGTTGTGATAAATTTTAGTTAAATAATACCATTACTAATGTTAGTGTAAATTAACATAGTTATGTTATATGCTCGACAAAGTGTGAATAAGTTACGTTTTTGTATGCTATATTAGTTACTTTACTGATGGAATGTTAACAGTTTATTCGTGTTTAAAGGGTGTGATAGGTTTGTCTTTGTACATTATTTTCTTAGTTCATATTACGCCATGTTAGCTTTATTGATGTGGAAACCTTATTACGTTAGAGTATTCGTTGATCAGTATGATAATTAACCACTGTTGTGATAAATTTTAGTTAAATATTACCATGTTAGTGTAAATTAACATCGTTATGTTAAGGGTATCACTTGACAATGTGTGAATAAGTTACGTTTTTGTATGCCTTATTGTAGTTACTTTACTGTTGTTAAGTGTGGAACTTTGTTAATGTTAACAGTTTATTCGTGTTTAGGTGTGATAGGTTTGTCTTTGTACATTATTTTTCTTAGTTCATGCTATGTTAGCTTCATTAATGTGAAAACTTTGTTACGTCAATATATATTGGGTCACTGTATAAAGAACTTGATTTTATGTATTTGTATCCAAAATGATACTCGAAATATGACTTGAATCAATAGATAGATCAATAGATCAGGATGGACAGGAGGAGGTGGCAGGATGGTGGTTGAATGGTGGTTTGATTTACTGATTTTACTGATTTAGGGTATGTAAAAGCGTATAAAATTGTAAGTTATAAACAAAAGAATAATTTATTTTTATTTGTTATTTATTTATTTTTTTCTTGATGGTTCTGAAAACCATTATTTTCGAAATAGACTCAATAACCTATATAAAGACACCAACATTGTTGTTATACGAATGCTTATTAACTCAGCACCAGCACCAGTGCCACTACCAACTCTGAATCCTTCTCCAGACTCCTCCTTCCTCATTCTTCCTTCTTCCTTCCCCCTTCACTCCTTCTTCCTTCCTCATTCTTTCTTTCTTCTTCTTCTTCTTCACTACTGTTTTGCATTCCAGCCATTTCTTCTTCTTTTAACAGGTCCCCACTCAGGCTGAACTCAAGCCGAATCATTCAACTCGTCTCCGATTCCAGCTCTGACTCCGATCAGCTGAAGTTTTAAGTCTTCCTACGTTAATATTTGTAGCGAAGGAAGTCCCCCTTACACGGGGGGGCACAAGCATCAATCTCGTCTACGATATGAGTATAACCATCACTCCAAATTTTAACCCAATACGGTAACCTCCATAGATTATTGGACTCAGAACCGGATGTGAAGAAGCAACCTCGGCGAAGCAAAGTCGGAGTGCGTAAAAAACGATCTCTTTTTCGACTCGTAATAATAATAATAATAACGCATTGGGTGTATATTATGCACTTGCCTGCCTCTTCTCTCTCTCTCTCTCTCTCTCACGCACATCGAACATCTGGTTCGACGTTAGGCTTAACTCAATCTCGGGTTTGGAAAGCCAAAAGGGCATAAACGCGGGCGTAGCACTATATACATCCTAGAGACTTGAAATTTACACGGTTTCGAGCTTAACACATATAACATATTCCAAGTTTCAGACCTACATATCTCTTATACGTTTTGAGAAAAAGCTGTAAGGCGGTCCGGACGTAGCAATACTACATATATATATATATATATATATATATATATATATATATATATATATATGTATATATATATACATAAATATGTATATATATATATATGTATAACTATAACCAATAATATAACATATATATATATCTTTCTATGCTCTCTTAATATATAATATATATATATATATATATATATATATAAATATAGCAATAATAACTATATATATATATATATATAACATATATACTCTATATGCTATATAATATATATATATTTATATATATTTTTATTTGTTTGTAAATGTGTGTGTGTGTGTGTGTGTGTGTGTGTGTGTGTGAGTGCGTGTGTGTGTGTGTGTGTGTGTGTGTGTGTGTGTGTGTGTGTGTGTTGTAGTGATCTGTGTGTGTGTGTGTGTGTGTGTGTGTGTGTGTGTGTGTGTGAAGGTGCACAATAAAAAAAAAAAAAACTAAAGACTTTTTCGAAGAGCTTCATTTAGAATAAAAGTTTCATAAATATATGTAAAACCTAAAAATCATTTTTTTTCCCCCTTTTTTTTTTTTTTTTTTGCATTTATTCATCGGAAAATTTTAGAATTTTTTTTATGTTCCCATTTTGGGGGCTCGAGCAGACAGGAGGACAGAGGGGACGAGTAACCCCGTCGACTGGGAGGCCGAAGACGCCTACTCCTGCTATCTTTGTACCCTATGGTATTCCTTTAATTAAAAAAAGAATAATTTTAATTTAATTTAATTTAACTATGGTATTACTTTAACTAAATTTGAAAATTAGTCAGCAAGTCTTCTGACAATACATTTTTCAACTAAAAAAAATTTCTTGAAAAAAATTTATAAACAGGATCCGGCTCAGTCCCCTACTCCGGATCCGACTACCTGCTCCGGATACAGCGGATCCATCAATTCCTGCACTATTTGAAAATTGTTCAGCATCTTCTTTCAATAAATTTTCACCTAAAAAATTTTCTTAAAAAAAATTACCTACCTAGGGCCCGGCTCCGGGTTCGACGATCAAATCGGATCCGACTAAGGACTCTGCACTATTTTTGAAAATTGTTCAGCGTCTTCTGGCAATACATTTTTCGCCTAAAAAGATATTTTTTGCAAAAAAAATTCATACCCAAGCTCCAGCTCCAGCTCCGGCTCTGGCTCCGGCTCCGACACCGGCTCCGACTTCGGCTTCGGCTTCGGATCTGACTAAGGTTTCTGCACTATTAAATTGTTCAGCACGTCTTCTTTCAATAACTTTTTAACAAAAAAAAATCGAAAAAAATCATACTCCGGCTCCGACTTCGACTCCGGCTCCGACTCCAAATCCGGATCCGATTAAGGATTCTGCACTATTTGAAAATTGTTCAGCAAGTCTTCTGGAATAAATTTTTCATCTAACAAAATTATCTCTTCTGAAAAATTTATACCCAGGATCCGGCTCCGAATCTGGTTCCATATCTTGATCAGGACCCGACTAAGGTTTCAACACTATTTGAAATTTGTTCAGTACGTTTTCTGGCATTAAATTTTTCACCTAAAAAAATATTTTTTGAAAAAATTCACACCCAGGATCCGGCTTCTGCTCCGGCTCCGACTTCACTTTCGGCGCTGAATCTGACTAAGGTGTCTGAACTATTTGAAAATTGTTTAGTACGTATTCTGGCAATAAATTTTTCACCTAAAAAATATTTTAAAAAAAAAATTCATACCCAGGATCCGGATCCGGCTTCGGCTTCTGCTTCGGCTTCGGCTTCGGCCTCGGCTTCGGCTTCGGCTTCGGCTTCGGCTTCAGCTTCGGCTTCGGCAGCTTCAGCTTCGGCTTCGGCTTCGGCTTCGGCTTCGGCTTCGGCTTCGGCTTCGGCTTCGAGTAAGGTTTCTGAACTATTTGAAAATTGTTCAGATTTCTTCTATCAATAAAATTTTCACCTAAAAAATATTTTCCGTAAAAAAATCATACTCTGGCTCCGACTCTATCTCCGACTTTGAATCCGGCTCCGGCTCCAACTCCGAATCCGTATTCGACTAAGGATTCTGCACTATTTGAAAATTGTTCAGCAAGTTTTCTGGCAGCAAATTTTCATCTAAGAAGAAGTATTTCTTGAAAAATTTATAGAAGTCGTCTCAGATCGGATCGGACCCGACTAAAGATTTCTGCACTATTTGAAGAATTCGAACGTCTGGCATTAAATTTTTCACTTAAAAATATTTTTTGAAAAAAATTCATACCAAGGCTCCGGCTCCGGCTCCGGCTCCGGCTCCGGCTCCGGCTCCGGCTCCGGCTCCGGCCGGCTCCGGCTCGGGATCTGACTAAGGTTTCTGCACTATTTGAAAATTGTTCAGTACGTCTTCTGGCATTAAATTTTTCAAAAAAAAAATATTTTTAAAAAAAAAATCATACCCAGGATCCGGCTTCGGCTCCGGCTCCAACTTCAGCTTCAG
>JABUQX010122541.1:10000-12500 GCA_015478945.1 Trachelipus rathkii | reverse complement strand
CGATTTAACTTGTTCTAATATTGTGTTACAAAAAAACTTTCCTTTATAACGGGGATCTAAGTAAGTTGCAATTGTATGAAGGTCATTAATTTCCACAGAACCAAAGCGTTTTTCTAGCTCTTGTTTTATTACATCTTTCATTCTTTTTTAAACCGTCATCATTTTCTTTGAAGATGGTTCCAAATGCTTCCTTAGCGTTGACGATTAATGGTATTACATAGGAGACAGAAGCTGTAGAGGAGCTAATTTTTTTGGCATGCCTAATCTCATGTAAACCGTCTGTTGACTGAAATTTATTATGGAACTTCATGCTGTGAGATCAGGAGTCATCCATTACACAGTTGGGTCGAGTCCCATTTCTCTCATTTAAAGTTTGCGTTCAGGTTCATCTTCAGTATTCTTTATTTATAAAATTCTTTATCAAATCTCGACAATAATATCCGCGCAACATCCGCAGGGCAAAGGCCGCGGATGCGGATTAGCGGATCTTTATAATTGCGAATGCTGCGCGCATGCGGATGTTACCTTGTATCATTAATTATATATATTATATATATATATATATATATATTATATATATATATAAATATATATTATATATATATATATATTAATATATATATATATATTATCATATAACTATATATATATATATATATTATATATAAATATAAGCTAAACTTAAGAGTTCTGTCTTGACCACAAATCAATATTTTCGAATTTTAAGTTTTACCAAAATATCGATGTAAATTTTTTGGATATCAAGAGCTGCAAAGTCTTTCAAAATTGCATATGAAGTGAAACTTTCAAAAAAAAAAAATTATATATATATAATATAAGTATATATATATATATATATATATATATACTATATATATATAATATATATATATATATATAAGAATGTATCCATGGGTATACCTCAAATATCCAGGACATAAATATACATATATAATATATATATTTATATATATAATTATATATATAATTACCGAAAACATGAATAAGAAATGTTTTTCATTCACAATGTCTTCCTTTTTTTTGTGAACAATATGATTTTAAAAGATTTATTCAAACTTTGTGAAAAGTGTAAGAATAGGAGGAAAGTTTTATTTTTATTGTAATACTAAAACTTAAGCGATGGGGCTCAGGTAACAATAACTTAATAATGCGTTGAAAAATTAACATGAATATAGGGTGAGGTTTTAAACATTTCTTTCGTTTTGTATGGTCAAATTAAGGAATATCCATAATTCGTGAGGTGATTATTTATTAAACTTTAAATATTATTAATTTTTTACTTTAAAAATACAGACTATCTAGGTTAGGTCTAGGTTTACAGCAACGACAATCCATCTAGGTTAGGTCTAGGTTTTTCGGCAACGCCAATCCATCTAGTTTAGGTCTAGTGTCTACGGCAGAGATTCCCAACCTTTTGCAATTCACGGCACCCTATTTGATGCTCTGGAATTTTGAGGCACCACTTGTTACAATATAATTAATAATAATAATAATAATAATTAATAATAATAATAATAATAATAATAATAATAATAATAATAATAATAATAATAATAATAATAATAATAATAATAATAATAATAATAATAATAATAATAATAATTAATTAATAATAAAATAATAATAAATAATAATAATAATATATAATAAGAATAATAATGAATAATATAATAATAATAATAATATAATAATAAAATAATAATAATAATAATAATAATAATAATAATAATAATAATAATAATAATAATAATAATAATAATTAATAATTCTAATAATAATAATAAAATAATAATAATAAACTAAATTATAATAATTAGGTAAGGAATCAATAATAAATCAATAATAATTAACAATTAGCACTTATAGTAAGAAACTTAAAATTTAAAATCTTTAAAACATACCTGTTAAAATTGAAACTCTGGGCGTTTGCAGTTTAGAATCGATTAATAATATTAATTGGAAATTTGTGCTTGATGCTTGGAGCACAAATATTGTATGTTAGGCCTGATGTTTGATAACGCAACACGCATATTTTCCTCAAGATTCAACAATCTATTTCTTGTTTTGCATTTTATTGTGACCATTGCAGACAAAGCTTGTTCACAAAAGTATGATGTTGAAAATGGCAAAAGGAAACTTGTGGCTTTTCTACTAGGTTAGGATACTCCTTTTGTATGCTAAGCCAAAAAGAAGCCACTGATAATTCAGTCTTCTCAAGTTTAATTTTAAGTAAAGTATCAACGGAGAGATCATTAAATTCGTCTCTTTCAGTAGCTGTGAAATCTAGTTCTTCATCAATATCTGCTATGTGAAATGGGGAAACAATCCACTCAAGATTCTTAACGGAAAGAGAAGGAAAGTACTTATCTACTGCATCTTGCAATTTTGATAAATGATCAAGAATGAGGTCTTTTAGCTTTTCCTCGCCATAACGTTCCAAAAATTATAAAAGGGATGGAAAATTCGAAAAATCACTTTT
>JABUQX010122540.1:42500-55786 GCA_015478945.1 Trachelipus rathkii | reverse complement strand
TGGTGTGTCGCAGAACATGTGAGTATTTAAGCTCTGTTACTGAATTTTATTCTATATTTTTAGGGAATTTGATTATTTAAGTAACCATTTATACTGCGACTTCCTCATTTTTCTCGTTTCTTATAAAGGTATAATCTCGAGTCTACTGAACTAACTTTATGGAAGTATCTATTATACATAGTCTCTTCTATGGGGAGGACTGATGGGCTCTGTATTCCGTACGGATACTTTTGGCAGCACGCTGGTCGCGTCACCCCCCGGCTTTTTACCTGGTGACCCTTTCACCCTTCCCTATGCCTCCTTCACATCTTATTGGTACTAAGGAGATAGTTGTTATAGCTTTTCTCTTCTCTCTTAGGTTATAATATATATAAGGGCCCGTGTCTGCGGGCCTTAATGTACAATCGCGTCTACCCCTTTCTAGCTATATCCTTGTCAGCTCACGGTTCAGGTGATAGTACTACGACCTGAGTATTGTGTTGCTACTTGTGTTCCGGCTCGTTGCTGGTTTGAGTTCTTCTTTCACCTACCTATATATGTATGTTTTGGTGGGCTTTCCTATGTATGACTGACTTTATCTGTCAGTTTAGTACTTACTCATTTCAGTATGTAGGTCTGAGCCTTACATCTGCGTCATTTGCGATTCTCGAGGGTGTATATTTGATAGGTACTAACTCATTACTTGCTTATAGGCTTATTGAGCGTGATGCTGATGTAGGTAGCCCCTGTCCCCCCTCTATTTTGACTGGCATTATATGTGGCATATGAATGGTACCTTCTACTCTCCTCCTTCCATACAATTAGTAATTTACTACCGAACTCTCTCTTTTTCCCACTCCTTGCTGGCTATTTAATATGTCGCACCCTAACATATAACTTTTGTTATCATTTTATCACCATCTACCGTATTTCAACTTATTTTGCCTTACTACGTCTATACCACTAACCACCACTAAATTCATAGGGACATTGAAAAAGAACGTTCGGGCTCGCTTCCACCCATTACTCAATAGATGGCACAACAGATCCTTTGCCTTTAATCTTTTCAATTCTACTCCTCCTTCTTTCCGCCCCTCTATCATACATTTAGCACCCGCACCGAATCTCAATTTTCTTTGTTCTCGGGCTTGTTTTCCTTTTTCTTGATCTATCACGCCAAGGAGAGCAGTCGCCTATAAATTTGTGTCTGCCTTATCAACCATAATCTAATACAAGTCACACTACTCAATTAAATCTTCACTTTTCACTCTCATCTCTCAATTCGGTTCCAAATGCCTGCATATTCTAATGATAATACGTGTAAGCTTACTCTTTTTGGCCAGTCGGCACACAGCCGTGGCTTTTATAACTAAGTAATCGGCTCGCAAAGAGATCTTACTCCCGCGCTCGCGGTGCTTGCATTCAGCCTGGTTCCTAAATGAACTTCGTGGGTTGCTTTCGGTTAATCAGTTCACGGGCGACATCTGGTGCGTCAGATCACGCCCTGAACCATTGTGGTAAGTCCTTTAGTCGTTCTCCCCGCCGCGCCATCCCGCTGGTCGGGTCTTTGTAGTGGTTGTTCTAACATAGCCGATCTGGTCTTTTATCGGGTTCTTTGCTTGGATGCTGTTCGCTTGGTGTCTCGGTTCGGGTCTTGTGAACATATCGTCTGTGATGTTATCGTAACTAAAACTATGCTTGAAAGTAGTGCTCGTAATGGTTGACACCAGAACGTGGGCGGGCGCCGTCGGGGGCGTGTCAAGCGAATTGCTGCGGTGTGGGGTCGACAGAAGGTTCGCTTTTATTATTTCTTTATTTTATTTATATTATATTCATATATACATATTCATATTATTCACATTATTATTATAATAATGTATTATTCAGCTATCCTCATTACTATTGATGCAGTAAATTTCGACCTTACCTATACATGAATCAGGGAGGGTGGAATACGAGTGGAGGGAGGAGGTGATGAGGGGGGTAAGAATAATGAGGGATGGGAGGAGTAAGGTAATGGATAATAATTTATACAAATACATAATATAATAATAATATATACAATATGAAAATAATAATATAAAATAATAATAAATAATAGCAATAAGAATAATAAATAATTAATAACTAAAGATAATAATAATAAAATTAATAATAATTAATGAAATGATAATAAAATAATAGTAATAAGTAATAATAATAATGAATAAGAACTAATAAAAATAATAATCATAATAATAATAACATAGATTATACTAATAATATTATAGATAAATTTTAAATTGCTTTTATTTTAATTCTTTAACTAGAAAAAATGAAACTCTAAATTACTGTATATATTTATATAATATAGGGTAGGGCCCTTATATATTGTCCTACCTAAATTTATATATACTATATCATATATAATTAATATATATAAATACTATATATATAGGTGGGTAGCGGGGGGGGCTATGGAGGGGGGGGGGTTATATATATATTATTTATATATTATATTATAATATATACTTTATATTATGTATATAGAAATAATATATATAATATACTATATAATAGTATATAATTATTATTATAAAATAGGGAGGTAGAGGGTAAGAAAAAAATTATTGATATAAAAATCTATATATATAAATAAATATATATATATATAATATTAGGGGTGTACCGGAACTATCTATATAGGGGGTATATTAAATATATATATATTAGGGGGAGGGGGGGTAGGGGGGAGGGGGTGGCTAAAATAACCTTGTAAGTACTCAATATATATATACACTAATAAAATAACTATATATACTAAATATAGTAATAATAATACTATTATATATATATATACTTATATAGGGTATATCTATAGTGAGATAATGTAAATCCCTTTTAAATAATATATAGTAATATATACATATATATATAATATCATATATATAGGTATATATTATATATATATAGTATTATATATATATAGTATAATCTAATATATATATTCTATATATATTATTATATTAATATAAACGATAAAAACTATATATATTTAGTATATAGTATATATATATAGATAGTAAATATTATATATATATATAACTATATTATATTATAATATAGTACTGTATATAGTATATATATAACAGCATACTTAAAATGAATTTGAAACATGATAGCTGCAGGCATACCTAGGTCCGATTTTGCCAATATCTTTATCTTTTGGTTTCCGGATCTTCATTTAACCCCTCAGAGCCTTTTCCTTGTTCCTCGTTACTCCAACTGCGAAAATTAACTCCTCTTGAATGACATCAAAATTAGGCCGAGTGACAATACTAAAAGTAATGGATCATAGTGTTTCTTCACTTAACGTATAATCGAGTGATTATAAAAAAGTTTCAAACATCTTATGATATATATATAGCAAAATACGAATATAGATATAATATATTATATATATATATATATAAATATAATATATATTATATATATATGTATATATAATAAATATAAATATTAAATATATAAGCTATATATAATATTATAGTATGATAGATTATATAAAATATATATATATAATTCTAATATATAATATATCATATATAAATCAATTAAATAGTATATATATAGTAATCATATATATATAGGGAGGGGGTAGGTATATTACATATATATATATATATATAAACATAGGTACTCTTATAATATCTAATATTAATATATATAAATAGTATATT
This sequence comes from Trachelipus rathkii, assembly GCA_015478945.1. NCBI lineage: Eukaryota > Metazoa > Arthropoda > Malacostraca > Isopoda > Trachelipodidae > Trachelipus > Trachelipus rathkii. The sequence goes on along the minus strand of JABUQX010122540.1, from coordinate 52,088 downwards.
ATATAATTATATAATAATAAATATTATCTATATATATAATATATAACTATGAAGCCAGTCTGACCACATTGATTTCTGGGTGAGACGGAGAAAACTAACGACAAACAGAAGTTTAATTCATTTTTTTAATGCAGACTACTGACTGTAAGACATTCTGAGGCTAAATACATAGTGCCGTGAAGTTTGCCATAAAAATATAATACATAAATTATTATTCATGTCCCTCGATCTGCGTCTGGTCTATAATTCTATGATTTTCGCCTTCACTGTAACAGTAGCATAGTAAGGAGATTTAAGATTCTCAACCCATCTATATGATTAATCATCACACTTAATCGTTCTCAACACACCTACCACATTCACAACATTCCTACATATACTATATTATATTTAATTTACTATTTATATATATTATTATTTTAATAAATATATATAAATTATGATGAAGAGTTAGTAGATAGGAAAAACCCCTTATATATATTCTTTATTATTATATTATTCCTTATATTTTTCTATATACTTTTTTAGTACTACCATTATATAATATTAATATTTCAACTTATCAGATAATCAGTATTACCAGGAGATACAGCGCACAACTATACGACATCACTCATTAGCATGTTAAGTACGTGGTCCGTCTTGAGTACTTGTTACTCTTGATTTCGTGACAATTACTTGTCTGAAAATATTTTCCAAGAAAGCATGTAAGAGTAGAGTCGCATGTATGATGTAGAGAGTAGATGATGAGAAGAGAAGACAGCAGAGCAGCAGACAGCGGAGGACTAGTAGTTAAATTGAAGACGATAGAGAGAGTAAAGAGAGAGAGAGTAGTCTTAGAGAGCGAGAGTATCGATGAGAGACGAGTGACTGAGTAGAGAGAGAGGGTATAAAGAATGTTTAATTCTAAACATTTTTCCAAAAATTCTCTCTCTTTATCAGTTAGTAGGTCCATGTGATTAGTCCGGTAGTCATTTTCTAATATTTTTAGTAATGCTTTTTAAAGCAATGAGATTTAAATTTGATAATAACAATATATATAATCATGCAACATCAGGGTGGGTAAGATAAAAATATTAACCGCAGTAACATAGTAAGTGTCTTAGTTGGTGCGAGAATTCTATATAAAAATCCGCTTCCACATTATTCGGTCCTACTTGGAAGGAGTAGCGGATGTTGAAGGTTTTTGGTTCTCCCTATCGGGCGTGTTGAAGCTTCTTGTCACTCTTTTTCTTGTAAATACGCAGGGTGCCTTCCGTTCCATACGTACCTATGCGATTGAATAATTAATTCTGAGAAAAGCGTTGTGTAGCGGCGTTGCAGCTTTGTGCCTCTTTTCTTCCGTAGAGCGCCCTCCTAGCTAATTAGTATGTGGGGATCTTTATCTCGGTTTCACTCATCAGTGCACTTGACAAACCCTTTTATATTTCGACATGGTGATTGCTAGCTTGGTGCAGGTGTCTCATCAGGGTACTGTTACACTACTGCTCGTTCTATTGCTTTCGCTTATAGCGCTCGAGTTCGCGACCCTTGATGCGCTGCCTATGGCGTGGCCTGTACTCTCCTGTGCCGAGATGTTGTCCCGACACGTCAATCTAAGATCGGCTCGACGGTGTGGCGTCCGTCAGGCGATGTGATGAACTTTCTTCCCACCCTGCCTCTTCCCTTGGTCCACCTCGCTCTCTCCTCATCTCCTCCTCCTCCTCCTCTCGCTCACCCTTTCCCCACCCTCCCTCTCTCCCGCGCTCCTTCGCGCCCGCTGCTTCCGCTGCTCCCAGTCGCGTCGCCGCTCGCCCCTTCCTGCTCGGGGCGTCTCCCCCCACCCGACGCACGTCGTACGCCGTACCTCCTGTCTCTCATCGCTGCGGGACTCGAGCTCCCCCCATACGCGCCTTCACACCAACCCCTCGTCCGCGCACCGCTACCATCACCCCCCCGCCCCCCGCCCTCCTCTCCCTCTCCCTCACGAGCACACCATCGCCACCCGCTAGTCACCTCATTCCATCCCCGTACCCCGCGCGACTCCTCTGTCACGCCCCGCGCCCGCTCCATCGTCTCCTCAACGCATCTGTCTCACACACCCCACCTGCCGCGCTCCAGTGCTCGCCAGTCTGCGCCACTTCACCACTCAACGCGTCGCTACGCATTCGGTCGCTTTCTTGCGGCAGCTATCTTTGCCACGCCCGTGCTCCATCCATGTATGTCACGTCTCCAAACGGGTTGTCCTTGGCCTAAGTGTCCTACTTTGTGTGCTGCTGCTGACGATCGATCTTCCTACTGTCGTCGTTTACTCTTAGTACTCGCGCGTTGTGTCACGCATCCCATCGACTTGCGCAGCGGCCGTTGGCTCCGGCTTGCACAGGAGCAAGTGGGCCCGGCCTGCCAGGTGCATAACGGGATAAGATCTGTTACCAACTGTTGGGCGTAGGCAAGTTGGGGGGTATACACTATGCTTTCTCGACCTGTCACTGCTAACACTTGAAAAGGGGGAAAACCGATGTAAGCATGTGATCTAGGAACTCCTCGTCGCTCTAGAGGCTTGCGCCTTCAGTTTGTAATCTCTATAGATAATGGATATTTCCGACTGCTCGCGCCGGGCTTTGGTCTGAAAGGATGAGCATAATTGTGCTTAATCTCGTTTGGTTCGTCTTTCGAGGCGTTCATGTCTTTGCCAACTGTGATACATGATAGCTTAATCCGGATTGCGAGCAGTCGAGAGAGCGTTACATTCGTAAACTAGCCCGACTGGGGAACGTAATGGACAGCATTCTAGGATACATCCCGCATCTACGTGGTGCTGCACTGTAAGAACTCTACAGCGACTCTGAAGAGAGCCGACTGCTTTGGTTGGGGGCACAACTGCGCACCTGATATTCTTGTCTGAGTATAATATATATTATACTCAGGTGGTCTGTAGCTGCCCTTTCTATAGTCTTCCGTCGGTTGGTGTTGTTTGTGTGCTTGCCTTTGTGCTCTGCCGCCTCTTAAGAGATTTATTATATACGTCATGCTGGTTGCTGCGTTATGACTCGTTTTTGGAATAATCGTCCTAATCTTTCTGACACCACTAATTACCGAGCGTTCAAAAGTTGTCAGTTACGGTATGGGACCGGTCATTGGACACCAGTTTCCGGTCTGCACAAGCTAGACTGCCCGCTACGCTTCCACATGAACTTGGAATTTTGCTCACCGAGATTTTAACCAGTTTAAAGCTCTCTAAGGACTCCTTGTCAGACTAACCTTGTGCTCCAATAGTTCACCTGCGACATTTCTTAAACCGAATCTAAAATCCGTTCATATTATATTTCTCTCTCTTCTTTTTTTTTGTTTATTTCTTATATATTCTTTTGTCTCTTTTTTTGTTTCTATCTTTCATTTCGCTTCTTTTATATTCTCTCTTTCTTTTCTTTTTTCGTCAAATACTCTTATAACTAACTCACTGGGAGTTGGACTATATCAGTAAACTCTTGCATTTTACTATGATTTTTCATTTTGTACTCTTTCTATTTTGAGTCTTGAGAGGTGATATTATATGGTCGACTTCTTATTCTGATTATATTTTTGTTGGTTTGTTTTTTGTGTATTTTTTTTTAGTATTTGTTTATTTGTTGCTCTTGATATTTGGTTCGGATAGTTTTCGTGGTCTTTTGTCTCTGTTTAAATATTGGTTATTTTTCTTATATTATTTATTTCATTGTTAATATATATTTAAAAATTTTTGCATTTTGGCTTGAGCACTGACAGATCCAAAATACTTACTCCTTGTGGTATTCTTTCTATTTATTTCGCAGATTTATACCATAAAAGTTAATAAAAATTATTTTTTTTATTTTATTATATTTATATATTTTAATAGTTTCTTATGTATAAATACTGTTAACTTATTTAGAGGCTTTATTTATATTTTCTTTTTGCATTACTTGCATATTTCTTTATTTTATATTTTGTTTTTATTTTTTTAATTTTCTTTTCTATTTCGTTGAGATTTATATATTTTTGCTTTTTATTCTATCGGAGCTCTTGTCTGGTTGTCCATACTTATCTAAATTAATAAATAAAAAAAATCCCAATCGTCATTCACTTGATCTCAAAAGCAGATCGGTACCATTTTGGATGCTTTATCCACGATCACAACTGTTATTGATACATAACTTCTGTTCAATGATTTAAAATATTATAGATTGAAATTAAATATCAATATATTACTTATTTTTTATTATTATTATTATATTACTTTAATTTATATTCTTTTGTTATTAATTATTAATTTATTATTTAATAGTTATTTTATTTTAATTTTTTATTCAATAATTTACCTTATTTTATTATCCTTTCATATTTACTTTTTATCTTTATTTGTGTAGTCTTATTTTTCGCTTATTCTTTAATGGCCTAACGTTCTAATTTTACTTTCTGGTCATTCTTCAGGCGAAAGGAATATATGCGGATGTAAACGGCAGCAACATTCTCTGACATTTACGTGTCGTGATTCGGCCAACACCACTATCGTGTTAGCAAATTATGCCCGTGCGCCCGCCCTGAGGTACACACACTATATTGAGTTTTTGCCGTGCGGCCGCTAGCATTATTCGTCAACTCATAGATTATTATTTAATTTGTAATTACTTGATTTTCAGTCTATCAATCCAGTTTTATAATCTTGTAATCATTCGTATAGCAAAAATTTAACTATAATAATTAATTTCTTCACGACATTTTCTCTTAAGATATTCTCTCCTCAAGTAATTGATATGGACTCTTTATTTCATAAGTATCTTTTTGACCGGACTAAGTCATTATCTTTTATCTCTCCCTAATCTAATGTATCTCTCCTCTCTTTCAATTTGAATCATAATTATGTAATGAATTTGTTTTGGTCTTCAGGTATTCTAGTGTTATTAAATAATATGGTACTGGTAATCGACTGTGGAGCACGTGTATTTATATTTCATCTTATTTTTGGTTTTATTTCTGTAGTGTATTAGTCATTCATGGACCATATCATATTGGGCGTTAGCATCTTACTTTATATAAGTTTTTATTCACTCTTGGGTACAGCTATGAATGTACGATTCACGAACCGGGGACTACTCACATAATTATTTTTAACCCCGTTTGACTTCATACTTTCATTGCCTGATTTCAGAGTGCTATATTCGCATATCTAGTAGCCCGTTTGTTAGATTTTCCATTGTATCGGAGGATGTATAGTATACTCTAACCTACAAATAGCATAGCGCTATTTTCGTTTGCTTCTGAGTCCATTGACAGTTATGTCAGATTATCCGGGCGGTGGCCCTCACTTCTAATTTCTAATTTATTCTTATTATAATAATATTACTATAATTATTATATATCTCATATATACTTATATATATATCTCTTATATTACTTTCTATTAATTAATTTTCATTACTTTATTTCCATCATTTTTATACATACTTATCCTTATATTATTTATATTCTTCTTATATATACTATATAAATTAATAAATATATATATATTTAATTGTTCAAAGATTTTCTCTATTATCTATCTATTCCAATACTTGTTAGTTATCATTATTTATTTATGTTGATGTCTATCGTTTTTTGTGTTATTTATTCTATATTCTTATTAATTATTATTATATTATCTTTTTCGTATACGCCCATTGGTTATTACCTTATTTAACTTTCGGGTATGTTATAGCGTATATTTTCTTCACTCACTAGCGTTTCCATAATGTCGGTGTACTCATGAGTTTCGAGTTCGATCTTATTTAGACTTGTTTTATACGCGCTATTTCTATATACTATATTATTCTCTTTATATTCATACTCTTACTTATTAATTTAATCTATTAGTATCTCTATATATATGATAATCATCTATCATAAATGATCTTTTATATTATATATCTTTATCTATATATTTTTCATTATTCTATATTTATATATAATATATATCTCTTCTCATATATCTATTATATCCCTTCTCATTTCTAGTTCTAAAACTTTGTTTCCAAGCCTTTTAAAACCTCTCCAATTTCTTCTTTCCTATCTTATATTACCCCAGTCAGTGTTGACTAAGGTTGCCGGTTAAGCATACCCGGAACAGTAAATAAGTTTTACATTGCTTACAGATTATAAGTAAAAAATACAAAATACCTAATATAAAATCATGAACGCAAGTTGAAATAGGTCAAGTACCCAGTCCCTTACAGTCCTTTTATAACCTTAAGAATTGTGTGAGCAACATCTTTGCAGTTTTGCAGAATTACATTTCATAGTAATAACTCCAACTTCCTAAATCTTTCAACGGGATATTATATCGCGACTCGGACCCTACCACGTGGATTCCCTCGTCTAATGCTAGGGTTATTCACCTATCTCTCTGGGCATAGGCTCACAACCATACACCCACCATCATAAAACATATTCTACATCACTCCGTATATGCACTTTTCTTCTCTGCCTCTGTTACATCTACTATATCCATTTTTTGTAAATACCTAATTCCCAACTCTGTTGACGCTGATTATGGTGTTTCTGCAATTAACTCCCATCAAAATTTCTAGGAAACTATAACTCACACTCATATCATAACTTTCCCTATAATCATTTCACATAATTTAATCTCTCAGAATAAATACACCTACCACTCGCTGCTAAATCTTATCTACGCCTCTGAGAATCGACGTACTCTATGGATGTCACACCGACCCCACATAAGTTCTGACCTTTTCAATAACCTTCAAAGTTAGTTAATATTTCTTTTCATTTTTATGTTACTATTGAAGTAAGTCTAGCGTGACATCACACAGTGAACTCTTCATTCTTTTAGTTTAAAAGTCTCCTTCCTGTTCTTACAGGCTTGGTCTCCATACCAGCAGTTTCTAAATCCCACAAATACCCTGTCTTGTTAATATGCCCCCTCTCTCGTCCTATCCCTCTTCGTACTACTTCCGGTTTCCATCCATCTAGTCTATCTAATCCACATTTCACATCTCTTCTATCTTTCACCACAACAAACCAATTAACTTCTACTGCGTTATCCATATCTTCATACTTTTGTTTTTCAGTCACCTAGCGTCCACAGCATGAATCATAAATTATACTCCTGTTCTATCATTATCTACATTTCCATTCACCTATTTTCTCTTTTCTTTCCCATTCCTTTTAATTCTCTTCTCCTGACATCTCTTATGCTACCTCAATTAATTCGATTCTAATACAATTTTCCAGTTCCGATATAAATGGTAATCAGGTGACTTTCTCCTGAGTTCTATATTATGCCATCTTTGCATTCTCCTTGCAAGTGATACGTGTAGTTTATGAGCCTCAGTCGATATCTATTCTAAGTAACAATCCTACCATTGCCTTAACCTAATCTAGTCTGTAACACCTTTAACATTCTCACCACGCACGATAGCATTATCATATCGCTGTTCGTGGAAATTCTTTATCTCTCCCTACACAGGATTTAATCAGGTAACCTCTGTGACAGGTTGTTTGTATCTAGTATTGAAAGAAGAGTGTCGATTAATGCAACTGTTCAAAAGGGATAGGTGCCGAACCATTGGTCAACTGACGATAATTATATTACAGGGAATAACCCTTCTATCACCTCCATTTAATCAGCGCCCAATGGTAGGTAGACACTACATCTTCAGCTTCGAGTGATCTACTCTATACTCGTTATTACATTGTCTAGTTATTTAAATTCGAATATTAAATATTTCAATATACTTTATATTATATTTCCTTTTTTCTTATTATATTTATATACTATAATATAATTTTATAATCTTATTATCTATATTATAATTATTTTTTATTATTATATTAAATTAAATCCTATTATTATAATGATTATTTAAATTCTATGATTCGCCCAATGTCTTCCGTATCCCGAGATACTTTGTTTTACTACCCTACTACATCATTACTCTCTTATGATAACGGTTCTGTTATTTATTTCTCTCTCTCTAATTATTTCAGTATTTCTTATATATAAATATATATTTTATTTTATAATTCCTCCCTTTAACTAGAACTGTGTCTTTACCTGTGCCACTAGTTAGTGCTGACTCTCCTCCATGCGCTATATTGTTTTCATTGTCGCCGGTGGGTGGGCTCTTATTTCATGTGACTGTTAGTGTTTTATGGTATGTGAGGTTTGTGGGGATGTTGATTCCCTTTCGTTTCCCTTAAGAGGCTTATCTGTATTGGGTAATTTTCTATGGGGTTTTACCTGTAATCTGCTAATTCAGGATTTCTAACATTTCAGTCTAATTTTACGTTATTATATCCCATATTTCCCTAATTCTAATTTATTCAGTTTTTCATTTTTTTTTTTCATCTCTCTCACACACCTTATGAGTTATAAATTGTTATGACTAGCTGCCCCACTTTCCTCGCTCTTTTGTGACACGAGGAGAGCGCTACAACGAATCAATGAGGTATATTCCTTTCTATTGACAGATTTTTGAGGAGTTTTGAGACAAGGCAAGTTGACGTTATCTAATGTGAGAGGCCTCATCCCACTCTTAACTTCATCTACAAAGACTTGCAGCACTGGGACTGGATAACAGCCCAACTTTATATATCATTGCCTCTTTGTCTCCACCTCCCACTGTGGGTGATTGCTGCATGACCTGATCGCCCTTTGCGGATGAAATATAAACTGCTATTCCTGATGCAAGCGCCATACCTGCTTAGCTTTCGCTTTCTGCTTGCCTTGCTGTACCCATTTCATTAAGAATAACGTATTTATAATTCGTTTTGTCTACACTGCGTCAGCAGAGATCTATATTCTCCCCGGCGGGACTATGAAAAAATCGCATGCGCTGTCATAACACAGTCGTCGAGATCATAAAAGTTTACACCAGATAACAAATAGGACCTTCACCATTCTTCTTAAAATACACAAGCCTAGTGTTACACAGGGCTAAAAACAGACCGTTTGATCGCTTGAGCCGTACGTCTTTGCTCAGTAATAAGGTTGGGCTACAAATAAGTAGCTCTCCGTGTGACATGTCTTTCTTATGTATGTGGTCTCCTCAGAGCCTCTATTACACTCCTCAACTACTGACATCTCAATGTTGAATTATTATTTGTGTATTTATTATCTGAATATAGATGTCGTTGAAAAACTCTCTACCACTCTTTAAGTAGTGCGAGATTACAACCATTTCGTAGAGTTTATAAATATAAGTATCTGGATTCCAGAAGAAATTTGGGCATCAAATGCAGTATTGTATTTTCAGACGTATCTCGACTCTTCAAGTTAAAGATTAAACGTAACTGCAATTTCAAAAAGCAGACGTGTGCTCTTTGCTTCTGAAATTGCAAATTCTCCCTATTTTGATATTGCAAATACACAAAGCTACCAAGCGAAAGCATTGTATATAGGGATAAATACTTGTTTTCTTACTTAAGGTCGTCAAGTCGTTAAAAATCACACCAGTTTCTTAATAGATAAGCAACAATGATAAAAGTAAAATGACCTCGCCAATATACTGAAGATTGGTTTACAACACCAAATTAATAGGTCGTATCTTAGGGAATCACAACCAATCTATATGTGATAAAATGTTTTAAGAT